>OOFC01044595.1:0-18576 GCA_900323345.1 Pseudochromis fuscus | reverse complement strand
CTGAGGCACCATTGCCTGTCTAATGAGTTGCTAAGTTATAATAAAGATGGTCAACAATTCATTATGTCCTTTGTCCTTAGAGAGCAATTAAACTCAACTCAGACACTTAAACAACAACAAGAATTATTACGATAATCTGCAAAGTTTAAAAAATAAATCTCTAAAAACATAATATGAAAACTTAAAGGAATATTACTACAATGTTGGTGGCGACAGTTGCATAAAGTAATAAAGTTTCATGTGGTCTTATCAAAGACACTCGATGCTCTGCAGACATCAATGTGATAATCAAGCTCATCCCAGATGTTGTGCAGCCATCAGAGCTTGCAGGTAATGGAGGGACATACATTTTGTGCTTGACATGTCCCCAAAGTCACAAACAGTTCGGTCTGGTGATCAATAACTATTTGAAATCCAGGAGTGTTTCTGTGGTCACCCTATAAAGCAAGCTTTATTTTGTCATTGTAGCATGCAGTACACACAGTACAAACACACACAATGAAATGGCATTTCCACCCTACAAACACAGCGCCCCCTCTAAACAATCCACACACACATAGGAGACCCATAACATGCATGGAGAGGGCATAGGGTGAGGGCGCCGCCGATCCCAGCGCACCCTGGAGCAGTTGGGGGGGGTGGTGCTTTGCTCAGCAGTGCCTTGGAGGTAGACTGGTCCCTCTCCAGCCACCAGTCCACACTCCGTATTTTGTCCAGGCTGGGACTTGAACCGGCGACCCTCCGGTTCCCAACCCAAGTCCCAACCCACTGAGCCACTGCCACTGCCGTCACCCTGAACAATGTCCTGGTTCTCTGTGGTTAACTCACCAGTATCTGGATGACCTGTTCTGGCTCCAGACCTATCACCGGGTTTCCATTCACCTCCACAATCAGATCCCCTGGATGGAGGAGTCCTGCCACACGCACGCACACACACACACACACACACACACACACTGTGTTCAGTCATGGTATTGGTCACTTCCATCTCTCTGTCTGACACATGCAGAGTTTTATCTCACCGCTACGATCAGCAAGTCCTCCATGAATCACCCGGGCGATGTAGATGTCTCCTGTCTCCTCGTCCCTCTTTATAGTTGCTCCCTAATGAAAACAGTTATTTAACTTATACAAACATATACTATTACCTTAAATAACTAGATTTTTGTAAACCTCCATTGAAAGTGATCGGAGAACAGATGGAACTTTTAATTTGAAAGGATAGAGACTGACAGGAAGTAAACAACTGATGGAGGAAGCTGGAATATTTAAAAAGTGAAATACCTTAGTTGTAGACAGTCCTTGGTTTGTGCATTGTCTAATAATAATTGTTCCTTTTGCCACCATATACACTCTGTTAGTTAATCAAAGCAAAGCAAAAAATTGATGAATTAATAAGACTTTTTATTAATATGGTCCCAGTGTAACCCAATATATTACTGCAGAGGGATAAACAAAATGGCAGCAATAACTGTGTTAAGAGTCTGCAGTCTTGTTGCACCAGCATTGGACAGATAAGAGAAGAATGTTTTGACGTCACCAAAGTCTTTACAGCTCATGTTAAAATACCAAATTCCATATAGTGGTATGAAAAATTGCAATCAATCCAATGTTTGTCCAGACATTTGACTGAAAAACAAAATACTGGGAGTTTCCTTGATCCCAGCGTTAGTTGCCCAAACAAAGCACCACAGCCAAAATAATGTGGTGAGAGACCATCGCTGGAGCTGAGCAGTAAATGTGGCAAAACACTTATTCCGGTCCTGAAAATTGTTTTTTGAATAGATTCTGCAAAAAGTGGTTTCCATGCAACTGAGTATGAATTATAGACTGTAAATAGAAATGGATGAAGCAACTGGGTCTCAAAACTGAGACCAAGTGCAAAAAACTGCAATACTCCTAATGGCCACTAGACGCTGACACCAAAAAACTCAGAAACAATCATTTTTAGCCGTGAAATGCTCAATAATGTTTTCCACAAATCATTCTGATATCATTAGTTAAAGTCAACTCTTCAAGTCGATATTAGTCTTCAAAAAGAGGAAGATTTAGAGGTGCGGTTAAGATAAGATATTCCTTTATTAATCCCCAGAGGGGAAATTCAGGTTAGTTTGATTGACTCCCTCTGGTCACTTCTGGATTCAAAAACCAACATGGCCACATTTAAATGCCGATCTCCACAATCCAACAGGTGGCTTTACGTTAGTTTCATCCATCCTATTTACAGTCTATGATTTAACCAGACTAATAAAGTGAGTTATACTTTCTCACAGCCCCAAAGAGTCCTTTGTCTAAGGCTAGAAGTACAAGGTACTCTCGATCTGTGCAAACAGTGAGTCAGGATGGGCGACATTCCCACAGAATCTTAGCAACTCAGCTCTTGTTTTGAACACGTATCAACAGAATGTGTATCAACCAATGTATAACCATAAAAACAGAATGATGAAGAAACTAAAGAATGAAACATACTTCTTTGCACCTTTAAAGTATTTGCATTTGCTGCTGTAAGTGAAAGCTCCAGCAATAATCAAAATAAAAAACTCTCAAAAGTGTCTGTTGTCCAAGAATTGACTGATTCTGGTTAAAATGTGAAAACAATAGTCCACAGTTCTATAGTATCTTTCCAAATCTGAAGCCAGCAGGACAGAAGGGTTTGCTTTCAGTTTGGTTACTTCTTCTTTTTCTTCTTTGTTTTCAAGCAGCCTGTGCTGTTACAGTCTTGTTGATCCTCCAGATGAGCTCTAGAAACCGTCCCATTGTTGAACCTCACTTGTCCGTTGCTGCCACTACCACTTGCCCTCTGGGGGCCACCCAATGCTGCCACCATCCTTCTGGACCCTCCGTTCAATCGTTGTGGACTCCGAGTCATCGAAAAGCCGTCTGCACACGAACTGGCAGACGTGGACGAAGAAGAAGAGGAACATGAGGAAGAGGAGGAAGGTGAGATGGGGCGTGGGTACGGAGTGGGTGGTTTGCGGATCACTTTTGGAGATACTGAGGAGACCCTCGGAGGAGGAGGCGGGGGAGGATTGTGCTGTTTTGATCTGTGTGGCGATGACAACTCGAGGTGTTTCTTAGCCACCATCAGCCCCTGGAGCTTGTCGACCACCTCGGCGAGCAGGTTGAGCGCTTGGGCATTTTCCTCCACGCTGTCCGTGATCATCTCTGTTGCCGCCACCATCTTCTGGCCGAGGTGGCGTACGTCCTGGTGACTGTGCTCAAAGCTGCTGGCCACCGTCTGAACCGTGGACCTGAGCTCATCCACGCTGCACTGTTTCATGAGCCCGGGACACTGAGGCTGCCGTGGCTGCTTCGTTCGGTCGTGGCATCCATTGTGACGTGGAGCCGTGGAGTAGTGGAGCATCAGTGAAGGATTTAGAGGCTCTTCTTGGTATTTGTCATGAGGTCTAGTGTGGCACCTGTGCTGTCGGTCAGGAGCAGGGAGGGTGCTAACACCTTGCTGCCGAGTGGAACGCTGAGCTGCAGGACTACAAGGTGCAGTGTGGACTTTGAGAGGATGTGTGCTGGGACAAGATTGGATTCTACCGGGCGTTCGAATGGTCCTCGACTGTCCCCCCGTAGCCCCCTTTTTGTACAGGACAGGGGAGTTGGGAAGGCTCAGACTGTAAGCTGGGACTGGAGGAGGAGGGTAGGCATAGTCGTCACTACTTCCTCCGGTAGACGCACCTTCTTCACCACTGGGATTGGGTTTCTCTGAAAATGAATGGCCAAATAGGGAGGAGGAAAGAGTTGGTAAAACGCCAAAAGAAAAGGATTCATGGCAAAGCAGAAAAAGATTTTAAAATGGTACCAAAGGACGACAAGATGGGAAAACGTGACCAGAACAATGAAGAAACACAAACATGGCGGCACGTAGATGATTCTGCCAAGATGCATGATGCATGATGTGGTCGTCTCTGGATGAATGAAATGTGCTGACAAGAAAATGCCTAAATGGATGGATGAAAGCGAGGATGAGCTGGATGATGTGTTATGTGATCCTCCTCCTCTTACCAGTGCAGGCAGTGGGACTAAAGATGGAAGGAGCTGATTGGTTGAGCCCCTGCTTCCAAAGTTCTGCATTTTGCGGACATAGGCAGCAACTTCCTGTTGACTCATAGCGGGGGAGAAAGGGGCGGGGCTGGATTCCTCTGGGGACAGGCAGAAGCCTGGTTTTGCTTTCACTCGCCCTAAGCTCCTCCCCAGACCACGCCCTCTTCGCCGGGACGAGGCGTTCTAATGTGAGGCGGCGCAAGCTGCTCCAGCGGCTTCGAATCACTCCTACCCCATCTCCTACACTTCTTCTGCGCTCTTCCCCACACTTAGTGAACAAAGATGAGAGTTTTTATGGTTTAAAACGGATCTTCAATTATCTTCTAGGCAGAGACAGTTTTCTGATCAGTGATGTCATTACTTCCTGGTGGATGTTAGGACTTCAGTCTTTGATGAATTATGCTAGAATAATATATATCCCATGTTACGTACTATTTGTTACGTATTTACAACTAAAAGTCCTTAGACGGCCTCCATCCTTCCTCAGCCCTACTGAGTGGGTATAGAAGGTGGATGGAGGGACTACCAGGTTACCATGGTTACTGTCCATTACCTTCTTGACACTATGAAGATTTTACTCCAGTGTATACATTACATTTTCCAATGTACACATTTAAAATTTCCAAATGGTGATATCCCAAATAACTGCAGCAGACAGAGATACACATCCCTGTTCATCAATGATTCAAGAAGGTGGGAGAGTGCATTGATTGTACTTAAACTAATCTTTCTGTGAACACTGATACCATTAGGACTATTTGAAAAATCATATACAAACTACACACACTAACAAATGTCTACATTAAATGAAGCTTGTCTCATCTCACCAGTGGCTGGTTGTTCTTCACCAGACAAACAATCCTCATGGCCTCCTCATCCTCTGGTAACTCATCAGGCAGAGGAGGTAAGTCAGGTCCATAGTCTGACTGTGCTACACTGTCGTGGGTTGAGAGGAGGGCCTGATGGACACACAGACAGTCAACAGATGTTTCAACAGAGCACTGAATATAAGATACACTGACTAACGAGTCTATACACAGACCTGGATGTGTGGTGAGCTGAGGAGGCAGAAGAGCTCCTGAGCTTCGGCTGAAGGATGGTGAACCCTCTGGATTAAAGTCATTACCTGATCAACAAGCAAGAAGACAGATGGGGATACATAACGATAAAACTCTACATCAGATTTAAATAAAGTTTAAAATGTCTATAAATAATACTGATTTTACATCAGAATGACTTGTGGGAAAAATATATTGCCTGATTATGATTGGCTTAAATTGGCTTCAATTAAAAAATCAATATTTTCAGAGTTTTTTTGGAGCCAGCATCTAGTGGCTGTCACAAGTATTGCACTTTTTTACACTTATGCATTTGCCTAATTTTTTTAGCCCTGGATCCATGTCCATTACTATATACAGTCCATTCAGTTTCCTCAGTTATAGTTAAAAAAAATAACCAAACATCTGAACTTGCTGACTGTTTATAAAGTTTATGAAGTAGGTGAAACTAACTCCACCTTCAACCACATTGTGTACTCACCTCATGTGAGAGTCTTGAGGCATAAGGCAGAAAAGGGCTTGGTGTCATCCTCTGGAACTGCAGCAGGCACTCGTACGTCTGGAGAGGCAACAAAAGAAATGACATCACTGGTTTGCACGTGGACAGTGAATCTGTTTCACTGCAGGACTGCTGGCTCAGGTACCTTCAGCAGGGCGTGCAGCCATGGTGCCCTCAGCAGTTCATGCAGGAGCTGAGCACCATTAATGTTTCTGCTGACGGCTTCACCAACATCCTGCACCACACTGGACAGCACCTCACTGACGCCTGGACAGACATACATGCAAAAATATTAAAATGAAAGACAGCACACAGTCTGAGAGCATAAGCAAAAGTTAGACCTACTGCAGTGTTTTGATTTTTGACAATTGCAAAGAATTTTTGGTGGAGGAAACTGTAAAAACTGAAGTCAGCCTGTTTAAATATTAATACACAATTAGCACACCAGTAGTTATTTACATGCTGTAGCTACAAGTCTTTAAATTTCTCCACAGAACAGGCACAATCATCCATCCATCAATCTGCTGAGCTATGATTTTTCTTTATTTCTTATTTTCTGCAAATGTAGAATTGCAACAATGTATTTCTCTCATTTTGTCAACACTGCAGAGTTAACTGAACTGCATTGTGAGGTAAAAAAATTCACATGAATATTCTTCACTTAAGTGTGAAGGAATATATCATGAAATGTTTGCATAGCTCTCCAGATATTTCTTTTATGTATTTCAGTTTTAAGAAACATGATGAATTGTATCTATAGTAAAATATGATGCATTACACTTGTCGACATCAGAGTCCGACATGGTGGAGACTGGATGCTGTGTGTAACATCACAGCAGATGTTTAAAGCTTGGACGTTCCCCTGACCAGAAGGTGAAAAACAGAAGTTTGTGCCAGACAGGATTAACAGGATTAAATTCAAATTAAGCCGCTGGTCAGGATTTAGAAACTGAACTCAAGCAAAGACATTAAACAGTTAATGCAGCCAATGATGTCAGGTGATCAGGTGGTTTAATGGAAGCTGATGTGTGTGTTTCTCACCATCCTCCATAGCTTGTCTCATCGTGATCGACCAGACCCACCGAAGAGGGAGGGAAGGCGTACTCCACTGAAACAAAATGAAAAGATATAATCTGATCAACATCCATTAATGTGAAGGCTGAACAGGGACTCCTGTGCTAACACATTAAAGTGGTATAAATGAGTCTGTAAGGACTCTCAAACAGATCACTGATCACAAACAAAAGTCTGAGGTGAAGGAGATTTATCCAGCTGCTCATTGGCTACAATCTCAAAGCCTTTCCTGTTAAATTGATCAACTCTGCCATCACTAACCCACACTAAGAATACACAATGCCATCACTGGTGGCAGTGGTTCAGTGGGTAGGGACTTGGGTTGCGAACCAGAGGGCTGCTGGTTCAGGTCCCTGCCCCTGCAAAAGCATGGCCAAGGTCCCCTTGAGCAAAGGCTCTGGGTGCAGTGAAAAGTGGTGCTCGCTCACTATTACAGGGCCCCTGTTTGTGCATGTATGTGTGTGTGTGTTGTTAGGGGCTGTGCATATCAGAGTGTAAACAAAAGTTTGTTGTGTGCAGTGTAACAAGTGTATGCAATGACTAATAAAGATTCTTCTTCTTGTTTGGTTAACGACAGCTCGATTCTTGAATCAGTTGTTATGGTTGCTGGAAATTACTTCAGCTGTAAATTACTTCAGCTGTAAGAATACTTTAGCTGTAAGAATACTTTAGCTGCTAAGACACTATTGATTTCAGAGTGCAGTCCAACCAACAAGAGCTAACATCAGGTAAACTGACAGGAGGCAGAGCCTGACTCTCTAACAGGTGACTGTAAACAAAGTAACTTCATCAACTGGAAATTCAACCTTTTCCAACCAGTGTGAACATGTTTGAGTGTGAATCTGATCCAGGATCAGAAAGCAGAGAGATCCAGCAGGACATCTGTGTGTGGTAAATATTACTGAACCCATCAGCAACTGATGGTGCAACAGAACCTGGATTCAGGATTTTAATGACAAGCTGGATGTAATATGTTTTCTATGTATGTTCATATTAATCTGTGGACGTGTGGAAAATGATGGAAAATGTAACTGAAATGGAAAATGTTGCTGTGGGGAAACACTGAAGGGAACGTATCAGTAAAATGTTAATGACTGAACAGTATCTCTGTGCTCAGTAGTTGTTGGGTTTTCACAAACCAGAAGAACCAAACATGTAGGATACCAGATTCAGCTTAAAGTAATTTTAAAATTATGTTGTGATACTTATGTTGATTGTATAGTTCTGTTGTATCAGGCACAAAAGTCATTACACTTTCTATTTACTCTAAAATAAAACTGAAAGTGAGAAGCTGAGACTGACCAGTCATCAGATTCCCTGAGGTGTCGTCACTGATCAAAAGAAGAAGAATCCAGAGACAATGACTAAGTGAACGTTTTAAATGCCACTTGTGCTATTTCTATACTCCCTGTTACAGCATCATGGACTAATTGTGGGCTAATTAGAGCTTCTTATCCTGACTCAGCTTCCGTTTCCACTCACGCTGTCCAGGAAGAGCTTCAATTAGACCCTGAAAGTCATCAAAAGTCAACTGACACACAGCGTCACAGTCTTCAGGAAGTCAACCTGTTGGTGTCTGTTATAAAATACTGAAAACCCCGAATCGCAAGTTTAACCACGAGTCATGAGTTCGATAACTACAATAAAGTTGTCTAAAACATGGTTGTCTGACATTTATCTTTGTGGGAGGGCAGTTTTTAGAGTCCAAAACA
Organism: Pseudochromis fuscus; assembly: GCA_900323345.1. Classification (NCBI taxonomy): domain Eukaryota; kingdom Metazoa; phylum Chordata; class Actinopteri; family Pseudochromidae; genus Pseudochromis; species Pseudochromis fuscus. The sequence goes on along the minus strand of OOFC01044595.1, from coordinate 10,180 downwards.
TAAAGGCAGCGGCTATTAAGTTCATTCTGGTTTGTTGTACCTGTGTGATGAAACCTCACATGACAGTGCTGCTTCACCACAAGTTTGAGGCCACATATTTATTTCCAAGGAATTATCTTTTAACCCTGGGATGCATCTCTGCAAAATTATATGTGATGATAAACCTGAAGTGCACAGCAGTTTGTTGGGCAATAAGAGAGAGTCTGCAGCACTATGTCAAAGTGTTAAGAGCAGCAGCAACAAAAACAGAAACACTTTGTACAAAGATATGGCTGAAGCCACTGACTACACCACCTAAACATGGACTGTGCTTCCATGGTGGTTTGAACATTGTGTAAGGAAACAAAGCAGCATGGTGAGGATGTTAGCATTTAGCTCAAAGAAAGCAAAGCTGTAGACATTCAGTTTGATATTTGCATCACACAAATCAATCTACTTCCATACAGTGTTAAATACGACTACGTTACCTCCTCTCCCTGTGGTCCAGCTCCGTCTGTGGTGATGTTTCACTGATCTCTGGACTGAAGTGAATCAGCAGTGTGAGCGTGTCAGCAGCAACCAGCGATAACTGACATGGATGTGAGTTTACTACCAAACCAAAACTGACACTAATCCTCTCTAACCCGACTTAATCCATCAACCACCATCCTCTCTCTCTCCCTCTCTCTCTGTCCTTCCCCCTTTGTCTTTGCCTCCTTGTGGACTTTTTAAACTATATTTCTTTCTCCAGCTCGGCCTCCTGCCAATCACACCATGTTCCTCTGTTTCTGCTTCACCTTCACAACTCATCACCTTCCTCTTTCTTTGCATTGCCTCCTCATTTTCTCTCTCACTCACTTTAAGTACCTCAGCAGATCACAAAGCTTCTTAACCCTTCACTGCTTTTAGCCACACACCCACTCACACAGTAGAAACACGTGTTTGTTCTTCTGTCTTTGTGAGGACCCTCAATGAATTAATGCATTCATTACCCTTTCATCCTGACCTCAACCCCCTTCAAACCACCACTCTGAAAACCTCAGCTCTCTGCAGGTCTGTCGTACCGTGAGAACCAACCAGCCAGGATGTCCTCACAAGGGGCTCGATTTCAGTTGGTCCCCACAAAGACTCATGAACAAGGTCATGAACACATATCTGGTCAGACATGTTAAGCAGCAGCAGCAGCAGCAGCAGGCAACATGGTGTTAAGATTGCCACGCACAATAACAGTTGCTGTGACGCATTAAATCCCACTGCAACATCTGGGTCTTCAAGAGGCCAGTCGTTATCATCTGTGTGTGTGTGTGTGTGTGTGTGTGTGTGGTGGGGGTTATCACAGGGTAATGGTCACTGGGTCACCTCCTCGGAGATTAACACTGATCCTTCAGAAACAGCGATAGAAACAGAAATAGAGACCACGTAACAGAGACATGAAAACATGGTGGCCAGGAGGAACTCCTCGTCACATTGTGGCTAAAATATAAAACTTGAGCAGAAAAATTCACAAATCAGAGTACAATAAATAAATAAATAAATAAATACAAAGCTTATTTTTACAGTGTTTTTTTTATTATTATTATTTTAAATGTTTGCCTATGGTCTGAACCGATGCAATAATCTTTAACTGCAAAGTTAGCTTGACCATGACACATACAGCAGGTTAAAATTCTCCTTTAGGTTAAGACGTGAAGTTTGTCACATGGCACAGATTGTATTTAGACCTGCAGACATTTGATGAAACTGCAAACTGTAACAGTGACCTTCTCCAAATGGCCACAAACATGAGCATCTCCAAATGTGGTCTAGTTGATCCAATCACATATTGATCCCAGCACCTTCAATGCCCATTTCCATATAACAGCTAAATACCATCTTTAAAATGAGTTTCAGTGCTTTCAGATTACAGCTCATTCACAAATATCTTTGAAGTTTTTTTTCTTAAATTTGTTCAGTTTTCATACCCTGCTTATGCCCATAAACAGGACAGGAGGTCGACAAGTTGAAACAAAACGTAAACACGTTGAAGCACCGGAAAGAAAACCTTCAGTATTTTATGTGGAGGAGCTGCTGCACTGAGTGCACAACAAACCAGCTTCATATTTAGTGTCAGTAACAGATATAATAAAGTAACAACAAAAGATACAGAGTTACAAATGGAAAGCAAACACCCCACAAATACCACAATGTGACGCACCATCTGAGTTACTAATCCATTTACCTCTTGGTGTTCATATGACTGTAAGACTAAAAAACTGAAAAGCAGATGTAAAGAAATGTTTCGACAACTTTGAAAAGAATCGATTTACTGATTATGATACAGATGGTTTCATGGTGGCAAGTGTGTATCCACAATACTGTACTTCCTGTTCATCTGAGGTCTCACATATCACATATTACTGTTTCATTTTGCCAACTTAAGTGATTTATTATGTTTTTATAATTGCTGAAAAGTTTTTTAATTATGTCATGTTTACTTGACATATTTAACTTTGCAGATTATCATAATAATTCTTCTTGTTGTTTAAGTGTCATGTTTTGAGTTTAATTGCTCTCTAAGGACAAAGGACATAATGAATTGTTGACCATCTTTATTATAACTTAGCAACTCATTAGACAGGCAATGGTGCCTCAGAGACAACAGGCATTAATCCAGCGTCCCACAAGTCCAGTTCACTGTGGCCACTGGGCATCATTAGCTGTAGTCAGGCCACTTCCCTGAGGCCTGGTCTGTTGTTTACCACAGGGCAGGGAGGTTCACAGTTGAAAACGCTGATGACACTCACTACAGAGTCCAGTACAGTTTGTTTGGTACAACTCAGTATTACAGTACAGCTGCCTCAGGGGGCGGTAAATACATTGCATCATACTCAATGGAAATGGCCTTTTGTTATTTCCTCTGAGGTACACACACACACACACACACCATGGAAACAGCACTTTACATCATGTTCAGGAGACACTCTGTTCACTGTCCTGTTAACTTTGTTCCCATATCATGACCTCTCTGACCCCCAAGAATTAACACTGACGTCGTATCAATCTGTCACTGGTGAAAGTCAAGGAAAGCAGTTACAGAAGAAATGTCTTACTTATCAAAAGCATAAACTATATAAAGTTAATGTGAGCCCTGATATAATAGCTACTTGGACGTATGGTGAATGCCACTCAACTACAGGCGTGTTTAAGGGAGGTGAACCTGAGTGTGACGTCAGACCATTCAAACCCTTTACACCAGTGTGGTCTGCATGCTAGATGACCTGCAAGGCCACCCGACCACACCACCAGGCACAGGCGTCCTCGTCTGACGTGGTTCTGTGACAGTCTGTATATAGAGTATCCAGGTATCGAGTGTCCAGTCAATACAGCGCTGCCCTACACATTGTGATGATACTGTGACAAGTCAATACTACCTGTAAAACATCATTAATCCAGTCATTGTGCTTCTGCATGAGCAAAACAGGCTGGATTTCATCTTCATCAATGACAATGACTCAGCCCATTGAGGTCGCATCATCAGGAAATGACTGCAGGAGGCTGGGGTACCTCAAATGCAGTGGTCTGTACTTCACCCTGATCTGACTGAATCCCTGTTTACATCACGTTTCATCTGAAAACCAAAAAGTATTGTTGGCACAGCCCACGTTCCTCCACAGATCAGAAGAAGTACAGCCAGCCAGCTGCGAATATATAAAACAAACAGACACACAGACCACAATGGACGCGAAATGTGTGAGAAGTGAGAGCTTTGTCTGGACAGATGATGAAGCGTGATTACAGTTTTGGGCAACACTCAAAGACGGTGAGACTCAGCAGCACCAGTCCAACACGGTAGCTCACCATTGTTGTTGTACTGTTGTTGTGCAGTTAGTGCATGGCAACTACAATAAAGTGTGCTTGCCCAATGATCTCAGCGTCCTCACTGAAAACTCTGGTGACCTGTTTACCCAGTGATCACAGCTGTTGCCTTTTAGAAAAAATCCACTCTGGAGGCCGTTTTCAGAAGTTTGCGTTTTAGGTCGTCTAAAACACCCTTTCTGTGTAAGCAGGAGGCAGAAACGCAACAAAACCTTTGCGTTTCATCCTAAAACTATTGTCATGTAAACCTGAATCCCACAGGTTTTCTGTGGGATTCAGGTTCAGCTGAGTCCTCGTGTAGAGGGTCATAACCCCAGAACTTGAATCACCTGTTCCTTCAAGAAGAGCAGAATGCTGAGCCCTAGCAGGCAGTAAATCAACTTGTGAACATCATCAGACGTCATTATCCTGTTATAATTGATGTTCATGACAAGTTACTGAGTCTTTGACATTTTTGCTTATGATAGATCTGCCACCGTTGTTACCTATTGCAGCAATACATTGTTGAGAAAAAGAAATTACTATTCCATGTTTCAACTTAAATGCACTACTTTCATGAACTTTTTACATTTTACAGAAATTTCACCCAAAAGTTGAAGATCCCAAACCTTTTTTGAGTAGTATACTGAAACACTAATAAATTGTGTCTGGTATAACTTTTGCATTAAAAAAAGTATCATTATGTTGTAAATGTGTTGATTGACAAGTCTAGTGTATGAAATACTGAAGCATTGTTCACTGTCAAAGTTTAGTTGAAGCTATTTTAATCTTATTATTCTCTATGTAGGGGCACTGGAGACTTCTGATTTCCTAATCACTTCTTTTGAAGGTTAACACGACAAAATGGTCAAGAGATTGGGATTTGATAAATCTCCTTCACGTGCATCTTGAACTTAGATTTAACATGGACTCAAAAAAAATAAAGTTAGACAAGTTAAAAAAAATGCATGTAGAAAATAGATGGGGAAAAGTGAGTAAAGTAACCACAGTTTTTCAGCAGAATAGACTGTGGCAATGCTTTGTATTTCTGTATTAACAACAGTAACACATTACTTTTTTTTTTTTTTTTTTACTAGACACATGGCAGACAGTCCACAGACATATTCACACATTAATAGGACAGCAAAAACGAAAAGATTAAAAAAATATCAACCAAACAGAAAAGATTTATTTTACTCATGGGCCTGCAACTGTAACCTCATATATACACATGCAGCATTAATACTCTTGGATATTTACAGATAGGGGTTAATGCAATATTTTAATATTTATGTTTCAGTATATACTAAACTTTAACCTTATGCTGTTGTAATGTTTACACTTGATTTTTAATTTTTCAGCTGCTCTACAATCACAGTAAGAAATATTAACATGTAATCAGCAACATTATATGATATTATTCATCAGTGTCTAAAGCTTCATACAGACGTTGTTTTTCTTCATACAGATGTTGAGCTGGTCATTTGAATCAGGTGTGCTGGAAGAGGGACACATCTAAAACATGCAGGATAGCAGCCCTCGAGGACCAGGATTGCCCACCCCTGTTACAGCTGATCCACGCTAAAGAAGATTTGCTGTAATACCAGACAGTAAAGGTTTCTGATTCTGATTCCAATCAATAATTTACCCATGAATGAACATCAGTTTGCTTTGGCTGAGCAGAACACAGTTTTGAGGTGTTTGGAAATTTCCTTCATTTTCAGTCCATATATGATTGGATTGCAGAGAGGATTATATGTCATTATTTGCAATGTCATTAGAAAACGGGCTGTGTCTGGATACTCAGATCCCAGTCGGACTATAGTGATATCAAAAGTAAGGAAACAGGAATAATTGATCAAAACCAGCAGGTGAGGTAAACAGGTCTGTGCTGCCTTTTTCCTGACTTCTCCACCACTGTGATAAGCTATTATGAGTACCTTAGCGTATGTAAAAAGTATGAAAAACACAGGCAGAAGTCCAACGCTAAGTAGAACAAACACACCATATAGAGACAGCGCCCTTACACTCACACATTGAAGATACAGAACTAAATTGTTACAAAAGATACTTTTCAGAGTAAAGTTACACAGTTTTATATTTGCCATCCAAGCAACCGCAACCCCAACGTGACAGGCAGGCAGAAGCCAAGCTAAAACCAGACAGACATATATGGTTGTTTCCCTCATGATAGTTGGATATTGCAGAGGTTTACATATAGACACGTATCTGTCATAAGCCATAGCAGCCAACAGTAAAAACTCTGAACAGCTTAAAGAGTAAAATAAAAAAATCTGAATGAAACAGGCTTGAAAAGATATGATCTGTTTTTCAGATAAAAAGTCAATCAGAAGCTTTGGGTAGATCACCGTGCTCAAAAGAACAGAGTTCAGTAACAAAGCTGCAATGAAAATGTACATAGGTTCATGGAGGTTTTTGTGAATCATAATAAGACACAGTATCATAGAATTGCTGCAGATTATCAGAACATACACTACAAACATGATCACAAAGTAAAGATACCTGAACTTGTCTATTTCCACGTGACCACCAAGAGTTATATACGATGCATTCATTTTAGACTTCATGAAGACTGTCAAAAAATATACATACAGAACATGTAGCAAGCAGTACACATAAATGAATTGACATGCGCCTGGTGTGTGTTCATCCGTGGCAAAGTTGAAAATATTTATTGATCTATACCCCACCTCCTTCATGAAGAGCTGCTACCATGTAAACAGCGTCAGTAGACTCTGGGGGCCTGAACTGTTTCCCTGAGTGCATGTGGTCTAAGAAAGGGGATCACAGTAAACAAGTCAAGTTTTATTTTAATAAATAGGAAACCCCGAATTCTCCAACATGTAATACACATATAACACATACAAAAGTTGATTTTATTTACAATATATGGTAATAAACAACACACTGCTAGGTAAATCATTGTAAAGATGTGTTCACACCAAAGGTGAAGTGATTACAGAATCAAAGGTGCGAGTCGACGCCAAGACAAATTGTTGCAGCTGTGTCCAGACGCTGTTTGTTCTGCTCTGCTAGGCCTGTGATTTTAACTTTGTAACTTTGTCTCTGTAAGATTAACCCATGACTGTGACAAAGGGAAACTGGTTACAGACAATATTTATGACCTTTGTCACAGGGATTTGAGGTGGCCACTAGAGGTGTGAATCTTCACTGGTCTGTCGAATCAATCGGATTACGATTATCATATCAACAATTTAATTTGATATATCAATGCATCAAATACATTTTTACATTAAAGCCATATAGAATATTTGGCGTGAAGATAATGTATAGTCCAATAAAAAATAGTTTTCTATATTACTTCATTGCTGTGTTGGTGTTTTATTGATGGAGGAGGCTTGCAGCTGCACTTATTTATTTACACATTTATTTTAGCAGCTCATAGCCATCCACAGACAGCATTCACCTACCTGTGTGAAGAAGAAGCATTGGTCCTTCTTCTACTTTCTCATCCAAACTACTCTCCTACTGCTAGTCTAAACTACAGCCACACCTAGTGGTAAACACCAACACCTACTGAACATCCCCCTTTTTTTGCTGTGAATACAGCCAACAATAAACATTATGCTGCAAAATTATAACAGTGCTATAAGACAGACACTTATGCAAATCAATCTTTCAATGAGCCAACATGCCCAAAAGAAATATCAGATTAGCGTGTGTTTAAACCCTTTGTTTTCACATTTTTGTTACTTACTACCTGTCCATCCTCAGTTCACACTGTAAATGATCTTGGAGCCACTTCCTGTAACACAGTTCCTTTTGTATTCTAAACATTCACGTCTTCGATCCTAACTGGGTCGTTGTTCACCAGTGGAGAAGGTGGTTTGGCTGAAACATTGTAGAAGGTCTTTTGTCTCATTTTCTGAGCTTGTTCTCAAGTTTTGTATGTTTATTTTGTGCAGTAACATTCGGTAGCTGTTAAGCGTTGTACGCAGCTTTCTGTTTATCAGTAGTTCAGCAGGTGACAGTCCACACTGAAGTGAAGATGCTCGGTAACTGAGAAGTGCCAAGTATGGATCTGAGTCGCTGTCTGCTGCTTTCTTCAGCAGTTGCTTTAGGATGTGGACAGTTTTTTCTGCTTGTCCATTTGATTGTGTGTAGTGTGGACTTGACGTGACGTTGCACTTGCTTGATGTGTTCAATTTGCTTCGTACATTGTGAGTCCTTCCACTGTACTCCACACTCCACAGGAAACTTACTCCCACCGTGCATCCTCCTTTGAGGTGTCATGCATCTTTCACCAACAATTTTCTTCCCACAATCACAGAAAAAACATACGTCAGACCTGCGGATGCCTTACATCCTCTGCACCCTTGCATCCTTGCCAAAACATGGGAATTCACAGTTTGTTGATCATGATCAACATCCTCCGGACATACTTACGGGCAGTCTAAGGGCTCGAAATTTATCGTGGTGGAGGGGTTTGTTTATCCCAATGATCCTAGGAGCTCAGTTGGCAGAGACTTTGCACCCCTGGTAGGGTCACCCATGGCAAACAGGTCCAAGGGGAGGGACCAGACAAAGCATAGCTCACAACACCCCTTATGATGAGCACGATAAATGGTTCAGAGTTCCCCTCACACAGGTCATCGAGTAATCACCATTGAGGCTACCACTTCTATGCTTCGCCACTTTGGGGCCCAAGGGTTTGACAAAGCACATCACATGATGTTTTCTCCTTTTGCAGGAGTGTTTAATAAGATCCATGGAGGATGAATGAGTCTGATAAAAACATGTCACCAAATCTGACTTTCTGAAGGAACACAGGGTCACTGCAAAGCATCTTCAGGTAACTGTGATGGTTAATCTGTTTGCAATGGGAGACTGTTTTGTGTTACATCTGCAACATTATTTGCCTGTTTAAGTGATTCATTGTGATCATTTTTGAAGAATGGAGACAGATTTCAATGTAACTTATATAACACTCAGTGGGTATGTAGAGGTGGAAAAATACAGATATGTGTATTTTGTTTTTATTTTTCTATTATATGTTCTAATAATTTGCTGTAACACCACCATCATATGTCTCATTGTGATTCACCCAGACCTACATGAGCCCATGTATATTTTCATTGCAGCTTTGCTGATCAACTCAGTTCTCTTCAGCACTGTCATCTACCCCAAACTTTTTGTTGACTTTTTATCTGAAAAACAGATTATATCTTATTCAGCCTGTGTCTTTCAGTTTTTTATGTTTTACTCTTTAGGTAGTTCAGAGTTTTTATTTTTGTCTGCTATGGCGTATGACAGATATGTAGCAATATGTAAACCTTTACAATATCCAACTATCATGAGTAAAACTACTGTCTGTATTTTATTGGTCTTGTCTTGGACTGTGCCTGCTGCTCAGACGGCTGCATCGAGCTCTGTGAGTGCTTACAGAAGAGTCTGTAACTTCTCTTTGGAAGGAATTTTTTGTAACAATTCAGTCTTCAAACTTCAATGTGTGCCGTCAAGATTTCTGTCTGTGTACGGTGTGGTTTTGTTGTTCAGTAATGCATTTCTTCCATTTTTTTACATAGTTTTCACATACACAAAGATACTTATTGTATCATATCGAAGTAGCAGAGAAGTCAGGACAAAAGCAGCTCAGACCTGTTTACCTCACCTGCTGGTTTTAATCAGCTTTTCATTCTTGGGTTCATATGAGATTATTGTACTGAGACTGGAATCAAATCTTCCAAAAGTTGCACGTTTAGTAATGACTTTACAACTAGTTCTGTATCACCCTCTTTTAAATCCTCTGATATATGGACTAAAAATGAAAGAAATTTCCAAACACCTCAGGATTTTGTTACGTCAATCAAAATGATCAGGTTTATCAAAATACACAAGAAATGCACAGGTGTCATTTGTCCTATAGTATTTTAAATGTTTTTCATAATGTGGAGCAAGCCTTCATGTCATGTTTTCTGTCATGTTTTCATGTGTTCTAGTTAGTTTTGTTCATGGTTATGATTTCTTGTATTTATTTTAGTCTTTACTCCTTGTTTCTTTTTCTAGTTCAATGGTTTATTTTGGTCTTTGTCTTCTGTGTTTCATGTCTTGTCATAGTTCATGTTCCATGTTTCCTGTTTTATTTTGAAAGTCTTGTTCTTAGTGTGTTCTTATCCAGCTTTGTTTCCTGTCTGCCCTGTCGCACCTGTCTTGATTGTCTCGTCTGCCACAGCCTTCCCTGATTGTCCTCTCCACCTGTGATCCATTGACCCTCGTTACCCCAGTGTATTTAACCTCATGTGTCTCTTTGTCCTGTGCCAGTTTGTTTGTAGCCTTAGCTCACGGTCCAGCCTTAGTCCATGTGTCACAGTTCTTGTTCATAGTT
>OOFC01044591.1:0-21645 GCA_900323345.1 Pseudochromis fuscus | reverse complement strand
GAGCTCTCGCTACAACCTCTGTCAGCTGTTCACTGACCGGGCGCTCAGAGCGCACGTTTTTTTCGGCGGACCTTTTCAAATAAAATGTTAACGTTGCACTAAAGCGCTGTTATTGTACATTAAACCGATCTATTTAGTGGTTTTCCCCACACAGTAGAAAATTGTTATTCTGACTATAATCGTGCAGACTGTCGGCTGCAGGTACAAATGTTTCCGGGCCGCGCAGTGATGACGCAATGACGCAGTGATTATACAGACGGAGTGACTGACAGGAGGGTTCACTCCTCATTACGCTGAGGAACCAAGACGAGTCCGTCGAGACCGATGCAGCGAAGTTAACTCATTATCCAGTGTGTTTGGTAAATGAAAAATTACCGAGCCCAGCAAACTTACCGAGCTCATTTTTAATTATCGTGCAATTAATTGATTTATTGATTATCGCGACAGGCCTATCCATGACATTTATTTAATGGATACAAATGTGCTTTCTGTTTTCTTCAGGCCATGAAGGTTGTAGGGATCAAGGCACACACAGAGAATGACAAAGGACAAGTCCTGCTGGATCTGTACATTAGGTGACTGTTGATCCTTTTGCTCTTTGTCCTTGTCAGTCACTGGTGCATAATTGTAGGTGACATTTTTCCTCTTGTATCCTCAGCTATGTTGGCAACGTAGAGATCAATGTTGAAGTGAAAAGATACTTCTGCAAAGCTGGAGTCAAAGGGATACAGGTGTGTCTTTTTACGCAGCTTAAAAAGCATTATGTGATCCAGTTATCGAGCAAAAATGTTTCATGTAGATTTCTTAATTCAAAGACATTGTCCATCTTAAAACTACAGGATTATTAACTGACAGGAAATTATTATCCTGATAATTTCTGTTTCTCTGTCTTTAGCTGCATGGGATGATGAGGGTGATCCTGGAGCCTCTGATTGGAGATGTGCCCATAGTAGGAGCAGTCACCATGTTTTTCATCCGTCGGCCTGTAGGTCCATCTACAGTCACCTCTATTTGTCCTTGTTTTGCACCCTTAACCTCTATTCCTGTACATATCATGTGTCCCAGTATGGTCTCATATGCTATTCATGCTATTGATTTCTCATCAATCCTGATCTTTTCTCTTCCCAGAAACTAGACATCAATTGGACTGGACTGACTAATTTGTTGGACGTTCCTGGACTGAAGTGAGTCATGCTGTACAAAACTTCCCTTTGCTTTACACTTTTTCATAAACAGGAGGTGTGTTGATATTGTGAATTATTCCCCCTGAAATGTGACTTTCTCCTCTGTTGCAGTGTCATGTCTGACAGCATGATTATGGATGCTATTGCCTCCTTCCTAGTGCTGCCCAACCGCCTGGTTGTCCCTCTGGTTCCTGGCTTGCATGTGGCTCACCTGCGCTCACCTTTGCCCAGGGTGAAGCCCCAATTATTCACCTGCAGATTGAGACTGTGATATTAATTGTTGATATTAATTAACATGTTTTTTTTTCCCCTAGGGTGTGGTACGCATCCACCTGTTGGAGGCACAGAATCTAGCAGCCAAGGACAACTACGTGAAAGGGGTCATGGCCGGCTTGTCTGACCCCTACGCCATATTGAGGGTGGGCCCTCAGACCTTCACTTCCCAACACATTGACAACACAGACTCTCCCAAGTGGGCAGAGATGTATGAGGTGAGGAGAATGTGGACCTTTTTTTTTTTTGTAAAGCTTTAAATTTGTGCCTTCAGTCCATTGCACATAATGAGTCTGTTTTTCATCAGTCTGTATAGTATCATCATTCCACTGTTCTATATTTGAGGGATTGTTATAGTGATGACCGTGTTCATTACCTTTATGAAGCCACACACAACATCACACAAATCCCTCTGTGGGTCTCCATGTCCTTATGTGTGTCCTGTATATCAGGTTATAGTCCATGAAGTGCCTGGTCAGGAGTTGGAGGTGGAGGTATATGACAAAGACCCAGACCAGGATGATTTCCTGGGCAGGTACACTGAGCATAATTCATGTCACTTGTGTGTCTTTGTTGGATCTCATATTTTCACTTTTCGTTTGTCACCTTTTCATGAACAGTGGGGAAAAAGTACACAACCTTTTACTGAAGTATATTATTTTAAAGTTATAAAATCTGATTTTTATGCTATTGATTGTTCCACCTTTAACTTTTAGTAAATCTGATTTACACTTCCTGTCCACACAGGACCAAACTGGATTTGGGCATCGTGAAGAAATCCATAGTTGTCGATGATGTAAGTGAAAAGCTGTTATCATCGTAGCTGCCGTTTGTATAAACAATTTTTACCACTTAAATTGTAAATCTCTGTATCTGTCTTCCCAGTGGTTCACTTTGAAAGATACTCCATCAGGACAGGTTCATTTCAGACTGGAGTGGTTGACTCTGCTGCCAAACACTGATCAGCTAGAGCAGGTTTGATTTTCTCATTTCCATTAATACATTGCTTAAAGTGTTGATGGATTTTGTGTGCCATTCATTCATTCATTCAGTCTTTATCTGAGTCCCAGACATTTACAATTAAAAAGCAAAAACCTGTTCTCTCCCAGATCCTAAAGAGAAATGAGAGTGTCACCAGCAAGACGGCGGATCCCCCTTCTTCAGCCATCTTGGTTGTATATCTCGACAAGGCTGAGGCACTTCCCGTGAGTCAAATCTCGCTACCCTTTCTGCCCACATTCGTGCGCCGCTCAGAGCTGTTTCCTGTGTGTGGTCAAACTGAGGCAGAGCTGCAACTGCCATCTGTCTCACATTCCATGTGTTTGTTGCCTTGGCCTCCAACCCCATTCGCTCTAAGGCAACGTAGATGAATGTGGCTAACTTTATCCCAGGTTGTTAAACGCACATTTCCCACTTTGCTGTCATACTGTGCACACAAGAGAGCAGCAGCGGCAGAATATTTGGAGTGAAACAAAGCCTTTGTGTCTTTTCTATGCAGATTGTAACTTCCTGATTATGCCATGCTGTCTGGTGCTTCCTTTCAGTTGTTTGTGCTGTTGCTATGGTAGCCTGACACACACTATTATTCACACTGACCGCATGGAGTCAGAATGGTAGATAAGCCTATTTTTGGTTACTGAATGTCATTGTTCACATGCCTTACTGTGTGTTCATTATTGTCTTTAACTAACTAGATGAAGAAGGGAAATAAAGAGCCCAATCCCATGGTGCAGTTGTCTGTGCAGGACATCACCAGAGAAAGCAAGGTATATCTGCTGGGAAAGACAATTAAAATATTGTAGATTGCTTTTTATTTATTTTTTATTTTTCATCTGAATGCTGTTTATTGTTGTCTTTAGACTTGTTACACAACCATTAATCCTGAGTGGGAAGAGGCTTTTACCTTCTTCATCCAAGATCCTCGCAAACAGGACATAGACATTCAGGTAACAGCGCATTACGTTGAGTAGTGTGCACTAAACTATGTGTTTGTCTGTCTGATAATCGATCCTGTTGTGGTCTAAATTTGTCTTTCCTTCATTAGGTGAAGGATGCTGACCGCGTGCAGACGTTGGGCAGTCTGTCCATCCCGTTGTCCCGTCTACTGTCAACTTCCAGTCTTTCTCTGGACCAGTGGTTCCAGTTGGATAACTCCGGATCAGCCAGTCGCATCTATATCAACACAGTTCTCAGGGTACATGCCACCAAGATCTTAATATTCAAAAAAAAAAAAACACAACAAGCACAAAGCAGGAACTGATTGATTATATCAATAAAAAAATGTATAGTAATGAAATTCAATTGGGATTATTCTCACAATTCGTCTCTTTCTTTCCACTTGAACGTAGACCCTGTGGCTGGATGAGGAACATATTTCCTCTGATTTGTCATCTAATCTGGCAGCTGGATTGTCCAAACAGCTGCCCCAGCAGACCTCTCCTCATTCCAGCTTTGCCACAGAGGTAAAGGAGGACAGTGCAGCTATGAGCATTAATTCATGAAGGTTTAAACCTTTTGTGCAAACTTGTATGAAGTGTTTTGTGTTTTAAGTTTGTGATCTGATTTTTTTTTAGGGACTGCTCAGAATTCACCTGCTGGCAGGACAGAATCTTGTTCCAAAAGATAACCTGATGGGAGGCATGGTGAAAGGAAAGAGCGACCCCTACGTCAAAATCAACATCGGGGGAGAAACATTCACAAGTCAAGTTATTAAGACCAATCTAAACCCCACCTGGAATGAGATGTATGAGGTAAATAACTGTGTATTGTTGTGACATTTTAAAGCGCAGTTGGAGTTAGCATGTGTCCATAGATGTGTTTCTGATGTCCTTTGAAATGTGTGACTTTGTTCCCCCCTCAGGTGATTCTGACCCAGCTCCCGGGCCAGGAGCTGCATGTGGAGGTGTTTGATAAAGACATGGACATGAAGGATGACTTCATGGGCAGGTAACTATATTATATGTAATTCAATCTTTGCATATGTTAATTAGATTCTGCATGATAGCTTTCTAATTTAATATGTTGTCATGTACAGGCTGAAGATCAGTCTGAAGGACATCATTGACTCTCAGTACACTGATCAGGTGGGTAGGGGCTGTGATTTTAGGAATATGGTTAGAACTGAACAAAAGCAACAAGTAAATCTAACAGTTCATGTGTAGTTATTCACTCCAATCCTGTACAGAAACATTTGGTGTTTTCTGAAAAACACATGGAAACACTCCGTATGCTTTAAGGCCACATCTAAAATTACTTGATGGTGACAGTGTTTTTTGTTTGACTCATTAGATTCTACATTAAAATGTTTTCTTTATTTGTCAGTGGTACACTCTGAGTGATGTGAAGTCCGGTCGAGTCCACCTGGTACTGGAGTGGGTTCCAACAGTGTCAGAGTCAGACAGGTTGGACCAGGTCAGTATTTTCTTATCAACTTATGGATTAATGGACACTTTGGACATATTTGCTTTCAATGAGTACTTATGCTCTTTTTGTACTTTTTATGCTCTTTTTAAAATTTATTTGATTATTTTCAACTTATATTTGCATAGATTTTAGTTTTTCTTTAAGATTTTATTTTGGTTTTTTTATCACTGTTGGTCACTGTTTCAGTGGCAGCTGCTGCAATCTCATCATGTATCAAGTATGATGACTATAAGGATTGTGGTTGTGGTTGTGGTTGTCTGTGATTGTGGCTGTGATTGTGGCTGTGATTGTGACTGTGATTGTGAGTGTGGTTGTGATTGTGATTGTGGTTGTAGTTGTGATTGTGGTTGTGGTTGTGATTGTGATTGTGACTGTGGTTGTGGTTGTGATTGTGATTGTGGCTGTGATTGTGACTGTGATTGTGGTTGTGGTTGTGAGTGTGGTTGTGATTGTGGTTGTGATTGTAGTTGTGGTTGTGACTGTGGTTGTGATTGTGGTTGTAGTTGTGGTTGTGGCTGTCGTTGTGGTTGTAGTTGTGGTTGTGGCTGTGGTTGTGATTGTGACTGTGACTGTGGTTGTGATTGTGGTTGTGATTGTGATTGTGGCTGTGAATGTGACTGTGGTTGTGTTTGTGGTTGTTAGCTGTGATTATGGTTGTGATTGTGACTGTGATTGTGGTTGTGGCTGTGATTGTGACTGTGATTGTGGTTGTGATTGTAGTTGTGGTTGTGACTGTGGTTGTGATTGTAGTTGTGGTTGTGATTGTGATTGTAGTTGTGGTTGTAGTTGTGGTTGTGGCTGTCGTTGTGATTGTAGTTGTGGTTGTGGTTGTGGTTGTGATTGTAGATGTGGTTGTGGTTGTGGTTGTGGTTGTGATTGTGGCTGTGATTGTGGTTGTGGTTGTGATTGTAGTTGTGGTTGTGATTGTGATTGTAGTTGTGGTTGTAGTTGTGGTTGTGGCTGTCGTTGTGATTGTAGTTGTGGTTGTGACTGTGGTTGTGATTGTGATTGTAGTTGTGGTTGTGGCTGTCGTTGTGATTGTAGTTGTGGTTGTGACTGTGGTTGTGATTGTGACTGTGATTGTAGTTGTGATTGTGGTTGGATTGTGTGTCTGTGAATGTGACTGTGGTTGTGTTTGTGGTTGTTAGCTGTGATTATGGTTGTGATTGTGACTGTGATTGTGGTTGTGGCTGTGATTGTGACTGTGATTGTGGTTGTGATTGTAGTTGTGGTTGTGACTGTGGTTGTGATTGTGGTTGTGGTTGTGATTGTGATTGTAGTTGTGGTTGTAGTTGTGGTTGTGGCTGTCGTTGTGATTGTAGTTGTGGTTGTGGTTGTGGTTGTGATTGTAGATGTGGTTGTGGTTGTGGTTGTAGTTGTGATTGTAGTTGTAGTTGTGGTTGTAGTTGTGATTGTGATTGTGATTGTGGTTGTGGTTGTGATTGTAGTTGGGGTTGTGGTTGTGGTTGTGGTTGTAGTTGGGGTTGTGGTTGTGGTTGTGGTGAGACTGATTCCTATTCCTCTCTGTGTCTTCAGGTTCTTCAGTTCTATTCCAGACAGTCGTACCAGAACAAGGCAGTTCCCTCAGCAGGCCTGCTGTTTGTGTTTGTCGAGCAGGCAGATGGTTTACCAGTGAGTCTTTTTAATGCTGCTGTGAAGGATAATGTGCAGGATTAGTTGACTTTTAAATTTTAAACATTATCATGGCTTTTTCTGTCTCTCTGCAGGTGAAGAAGAGTGGAAAAGATCCAAAAGTCGGAGCAGAGCTCATTCTTGGACAAAAGTCTCGTAAAACTACAGTAAGACCCCAAAGCTCATTTAGATAATGTTGTTTTGAAAACCTTTCTATAGGTTTGATTGTGACACTAAGAGCGACACAGTACTGTATCTGCTGGTGATGATTGCATCTCTCCTGCAGGTGTGTGATCGTACAACATCGCCTCAGTGGAATGAAGCCTTCTGTTTCCTGGTTCATGACCCCAGGGAGGAGATTCTAGTTGTTAAGGTAAACTGGCTCTAAAGTAAAACAGGAAGTGTCTGTCTCACAGATTAGAAAAGTTAAATCTGTAAATCCTCCTGTGTTAACAGGCTTTGTTATATTTCTACAGCTGTCCCACACCTGGACCCTGCCCATGGGCTCTCTGGTTGTTCCCATTAGAGAGCTGCTGTCTGAACCAGAGCTGGTCTTGGATCAGTGGTTCCACCTGGATGGAGCCTCACCTGAGAGTCAGCTTCTGTTGAGGACTGAACTCAAGGTGGGATATGATTGTAATGGTTTCAGTTTCTATTATATGCAAATATTTATTCTGTTTTTATTATAAGGAAATGAGTGTCCTTGTTGCTATCTTTTTTTTATTATTATTTGTAGTTTTTTCTACTCATATTACTTTTTGCCATCAGAGTTGAGGTACTCCAGTGAAAATAAAATAGTAACTTTATTGCAGATGCTGATTCCTACCAAGTGTCCTGGTGCCACCAGTAAGGCTAAGGTGACCTCGGCACCAGACCCACCCCCTGCTCAGCAACAGGAGATGGACACAGTCCTCAGGTGAGATATTTAATTAAGAAAACCTTGTTCTTATTTTACATTTCTTCATCACCTCTTTTGGTTGCCTGATTTCTCTTCCTTTGTTTTTTTTTTCAGGTCAAGCTCAGTGGACGCTCCTCCTGTTGAGACTATTGTCTCTTCAGTAACGCAGCATGAAGATGTTAATGTAAATGAAACAGCAGCTGATGTGACTGAAGACAAGATGGAAGAACCACTGATCCCCGCTGTGTCACTACCTCCTCACACTTCTCCAGACCTCAGCTTTGCCAGTGAGGTAACATCGCTAAATTGTGCTCTGTATTAGTAGTTACAAGAGACAGGACATGGCAAGATCCCATTTGATAAAGATACCTAATGAAATATCCTTCCCTGTAGGGGCTGCTGAGAATCATCCTGTTTGAAGCCCAGAGTCTGGTTGCCAAAGATAACATGATGGGTGGTTTGGTGAAGGGCAAGAGTGACCCCTATGCCAAGATCAGTGTTGGAGAGGCTGCATTTAAGAGTAATGTGGTCAAGGAGAATCTCAACCCAGTCTGGAATGAGATGTATGAGGTGTGTATGGAGGGCCGTACAATTTCACAATATTGCAAAGTGCAATAATGCACAATGTTAGCCACCATGTTTTTTATAGATGTAACTTAAATGTTCTGTGTCCTGTTCAGGTGGTGCTGAGGCCTCAGTCAGGACAGGAGGTGCAGGTGGAGCTGTATGATAAAGACATGGACAAAGATGACTTCCTGGGCAGGTGAGGGCTGAGGTTGGAGGTTTCTGTTTGTTCAGCGGGAGGCTCCTCATCTCCTAGACCTGACTCCATCAGCCTGGTTTTCACTTACTGACTGAAAATGATTTAATATTTCTAAATTGATCATAGTTGTAAAAATACTGCATCAGAATATTTTGTTAAGACCATGATGATGACCTGTTAATTATTTTTTGAGGATTTTAGTGGTAGAGGTGGGATTTACTGGTTGCTGACTGATGTTATTGTCCATGTGTTTTCTTCTCTGTTGTCATCAGATTCAAAGTCAGTGTGGCAGACATCATTTGTTCTCAGTACACAGACCAGGTGAGTGTTGTGTATCTAAATGTGTGTTCCCCTGGTGTAATTATGTGTGTAAGCTGCGATTCAGTAAGTGAACACCTCTGTTTCAGTGGTACACCCTGAAGGACGTGAAGTCTGGTCGTGTCCGTTTGATACTGGAGTGGGTCCCAACAGTGTCTAGTAATGACACCCTGGACCAAGTTAGTACAAATTATATCATTTGTTAATGTCTTTTCTCCTACTGACATATATTCATAATCCTCATCATTTGCACTCCATGTGTCTCCCACATCTGCACCATCTCTGATATGATCCTCAGTCCATCCTGATTCACTGTCGTCATCACTGCTGAGTCACTGTGATGTATTTTTTATTTCCCTGCTGTAGGTGATGCAGCTGCTGTCTCTACAGTCTTACCAGAACCAGGCTGTTCCCTCTGCAGCTCTGCTTTTTGTTTATGTGGACAGAGCACACTCATTGCCTGTGAGTCCTGTGTAATTTTGTACCCTGAAAAACTCTGTAATGATGCCTTAAAGATAAACAGATGTTTGGACAGCATGTCCTGAATAGGCACGCCGCTACTGGCGGGTGGAAAGCAGTTACTTTTATTTGGTAAAGTAATGACTGAAAACAAGGGAAGAAAAGACTGAATGGTTGATTTCAGCTGAACAACAATCGTTGTGTGTTGGGTTTCATGATGCAGTGACGTGAGACTAGTTAACCAGTAATTACAGAGTGAATACAAACTATTCACATGTGGTTGTTTTTTGTGTCCAGTTCAAGAAAAGTGGGAAGGAGCCCAAGGCCGGAGCTGAGCTTGTGTTTGGTAACACAACTTACAAAACCCAGGTATAACCCTGATGATACACACTGATGATACACACACACACAGTCTTCAGCCATGACAGTTGTACTTGTTTTGTTTTTTCATTGCCACATTTGTTGATCTGTTATTTTTTGGCCTTTGTTATTTAGTCTGTAAAATGCTGCAATAAAATCTCTATCACAACTTCACTGGAACAACTAGAAAATAAATGGATAAAAGCCATAACGTTCAGTATATAACAATTTCACCCACTTTAAGCTCCTCAAAATACCAGTTAAAATCTTATTGAAGAACAAAAAAAACCCAATCAAATTGCAGTAGTAAAACAAAGTATATATTATTTTTTTCCATATCCATTATCCTCTTTTACCCCTTTTTTCTCTGAAGGTGTGCGATCGCTCCAGATCACCTCAGTGGAATGAGGCCTTCTACTTCCTGGTTCAGGATCCTACAGAGGAGATGCTCATAGTGAAGGTGAATGTACTGAATGCTGCACAATATTAATAAACAACATCTACAACCTGCTGCCATTTTAACTGTGTCCTGATATCTGTAGTTGTCCAGTGCATGGGACCAGCCAATGGGATCTCTGGTAGTTCCAGTGAGAGCACTGCTCTCCGAACCACAGCTGGTCCTGGACCAGTGGATGCATCTGGATGGAGCCTTACCTGAAAGTGAGATCCTCCTCAGGGCTGAACTCAAGGTATGGGAAACATTGGTGGTGTCACTGGTGTCATTGTCTCTGACACAGAGAAACCCAACTGGAAATTTGTTGTTGACAGATCCTCAACTCGAGGATGGTGGAAACTCCTCAGCCATCTGTAACCACTTCAAAGAAAGAAGAGATGCCCACCACCACTGACGAGCCTGAGTGAGTTGTGCAGTTTTATAATGTAAGCGCCTAAAACTGTAATATGATTCAGACAACTATATCACCAACCTCTGTTCAAATGTAACAAAAGGTTAGCAGTACATTTAATACTTCAACAAATTAAATTAAAAGTGCAGTAGCAGTGAGTTCAGGTGCTGTTATCATGTTTTGTAAGAGCAGTGTTGTTTTCAGGTTTGCTGCAGTATCAGAGCAGCCTCCACAACCTGCAGCAGCAGATCCTGCACCCCCTGCAGAACAGACCGCTACGGCTCCTCATTCATTTCCTGCTGCTGCAGTGAGTTACATCACATAAACCTAAACCTTGTTATTATGCCCTAAATGTCTATTTTCACTTTTGTAACTTTGATCATCATTTTGGTCAGCACATGGAAGAACCAGCAGATGCAGAGGAGTATCCCACACAGCCACATGCAGCACTGAAAGAACCACAGCAAGTGCAAACAAAAGGGTGAGCGCCACATCACAACAGATATGATCATATTTTATTTTTCCTTTAAACTTTGGTTCAAATAAGAGTTGTAAGAAAAAAACACAACAAGAAACGTGATAATTTCGGTCTTGTGTGTGTTTGTGTGTGGCTGTAGTACTGGTTTAGACAGTCTGGCTCACGCCTCAGTGACAGGTCTTCCCACTGACACTATGAAGTCAGCAGAAATCCCCAAACCAGGTCCAGTTCTTCCACCACACACGACCCCGAGTCAGGACTTTGGAAAAGAGGTGAGTTTTGTTGTGTCCTCATCAACAGAGTGGAAACTGAATGTTTGACTTTTCACAGCCCTCACTGATTCATTCACTCTATTTATTTCTTGCATATTTGCATTATTAGAAATTATTTATAATGATAATTATTTAGAAACTGTGATGTTTAAAAATATGAGGCCGTCGTTCCATCAAAACCTGAAAATTAATTTTCTTAAAACTGATCAGCCTAAGTAAACAATAATATTTTCCCAGTCATTCATTTCATTCACGTGATGATTAATTACATGAACTGATGCTGCTGGGTTTCAACATCATGTGGGTTTTCTAAATAACCCCTCACACCTTTTTCCAAACATTGTGAATAATCCACTTCCTCTTATTTTAAAATATCCCAATAATGTGATATTTAGTCATGTGATTACAGCTTCCTCTACAGTTAATGTAGAGCTTGTGCGTGGTCTGTTGAATTGGCCTGTGTCATGAATGCTTGTAAGAAAAAGAAGGACTTCCATTAGATCATAACTGAACATATGACAAACATTGTGTCGCTCGTACACTGTCCAGGAAAAACATTTTTATAAACTAATAAAACATCTATAAATATCTAATAAAAGTTCATTTTTACCCTCTTCAATAACATATTGTGAAGGCACCAGATAGACAGACTTTAGCAGCACTGGTAGGGAACAATGTTTTTCACCATTATTCCTGCTGTCTCTAGTTGTGTGGAAGATGCACAAGCCTGATGATACAAGTTGCTCTGAAATTTACTTTTACAATACCAATCATTTGAACTTCTGTATCCTGTAGGGGCTGCTGCGCATTCACCTGCTGGAGGCCCAGAGTCTGGTTGCAAAGGATAACCTGATGGGAGGCATGGTGAAGGGCAAGAGTGATCCCTATGTCAAGATCGACGTAGGCGGTGTTGCATTTAAAAGTCACGTGATCAAAGAGAATCTAAACCCAACATGGAATGAAATGTATGAGGTACGGAGTTTTAGGTTGTAGTGCTGTTTGGATTACACTCCATCTACAGCAGCTCCACAGTATTTAATTTGTTTTTACAAATGTGTGTTTTTGTTCATGGTGAACAGGTGGTGTTGAAGGAGCGCAGCGTGGAGGAGATCAAGTTTGAAGCATTTGATAAGGATTTAGATTCTGATGACTTCCTAGGAAGGTGTGTATCATGTGTATTTTAGTTACTACTCGAGGTAATAGGGGTAGAGTTCTGCATACATTATAATAATAATAATAATAATAATGGTTGGATTTATTCAGCGCTTTTCTAGACACTCAAAGTGCTTTACAGAGACCATTATTCATTCATACCCAGTCATACCAGTGGTAGTAAGCCATGATAGCCACAGCTGCCCTGGGGCAGACTGACATTGTAACTAAGATAAATCTATGACTTCTGCAACTCATTGAATTGATGCTTTGAAACAAGTGCCAGCCATTAAACATAAGATTGTTTTCAATTAAAAACATAATTTCAACTAAACATTTACATTTATTTATTTATTTAAACAACACAGTTTTGTGAATGTAAATAATATACATACATTATAGGTTGATTGTTTGTTTGCTGTTTTCATTAAACAGTATTATCATGGTTCATTGGAAATCCTGACATCTGAGAGTAAACTACATCATCTGGAGCTGAAACCTTGTCGTTAACTATTTACCTGTATTTATGTCCGCAGATTCAATATTAAACTAAATGAGGTCATCAGATCGCAGTACACAGATCAGGTCAGTCAGTAACTTTCAGTCTCAAGTTGCACAGTGTGATTTGTGGACTGTGTGGTTTCCTTGTATAAAGGGTGTTGTCCTGCTGTGTTGTTTCTGTTGCAGTGGTACACTCTGAATGATGTGAAATCTGGACGAGTCCACCTGAT
Organism: Pseudochromis fuscus; assembly: GCA_900323345.1. Taxonomy (NCBI): domain Eukaryota; kingdom Metazoa; phylum Chordata; class Actinopteri; family Pseudochromidae; genus Pseudochromis; species Pseudochromis fuscus. The sequence goes on along the minus strand of OOFC01044591.1, from coordinate 8,857 downwards.
ACTGGAGTGGGTTCCCACAGTGTCAAACTCAGCCAGACTTGACCAGGTCGGCCCTTCTCCATGTTTACATCACTCGCTAGCGTTAGCCTCGCTCTCTGTATTTAACCTTGAAGTTTTGAGTGTGTCTCAGGCCTCCTAGATAATGCTGTGGAGTAACATTCCAACATGCAGGCCACATTTTTCACATTGCAGCTTAATGATCAGACTGACCTGACTGTGCTCCACGTCACAGGTCCTGCAGCTCCCGTCTCTCCAGTCTTACCAGAACAAAGCTGTTCCTTCTGCAGCTCTGCTCTTTGTCCATGTAGAGGCAGCACATTCATTACCTGTAAGGCACCTACAGTTTATTTACATCCTGCACAGTGTGATTCCTGATACAATCTAACTTTAATGTCTCTCTTTTACTGCATAGTTGAAGAAGAGCGGAAAAGAACCAAAAGCAGGAGCTGAGCTTGTTCTGGGTGAAACAACCTACAAAACCAAAGTGAGGCTCGTGGTGCATGGTGCTGTGCTTCAGTATGATGACTACAGTTTTAGACTAATCACTGTTTTATTATTTTATCATACATCTTCAGCTATGTGACCGCAGTACGAGTCCTCAGTGGAATGAGTCTTTCTACTTCCTGGTCCATGACCCTAAGCTTCAGATGATTGTGGTGAAGGTAAGATATTTAATGACATGTTTGTTTGCAGAATGTGGATCTCTCGGTTATAACATCTATTTGTGTGTAAGGTTAAATTTGCAAACATTTAGCTGTGGTAATGTTGATGTGAACGTTTTCCTTCATTCTCTTTCCCCAGTTGTCCAGTGGCTGGGACCAGCCAATGGGATCTCTGGTGCTCCCAGTCAAGGAGCTGCTTTCGGAGCCACAGCTGGTCCTGGACCAGTGGTTCGATCTGGATGGAGCTTCACCTGAGAGTCAGATCCTGCTGAGGGCTGAACTCAAGGTAGGATAACATCTGACAGACATAAACAAGTGTGTGTGCCTGTGTGTGTGTGCTGTAGCTAAATGCTTTTATCTACTTAAGAGTCATTCTTGGTCTTATTCTTAATTTGTTTTCAATAGATACTGGAATCCAAAATGGTGGATCTGATCGATACAGGGAGTCTGCCCTGTGCTGCCTCTGACAGTGGATCTGGGAATGGGCAGGTCAAGTTGTCTCTTTCATATTCCTCACAAGAGAGAAAGCTCATCATCTTCATTCACGCCTGCAGGTGTGTGTGCCCAAACATGTTCAGCAGCTTTGTGTTCACCCTAATCACACATAAATATTAGATTTCATAGGAGTTAGGTTTCATATTGGGGTTTTTTTCTAATTCAATCCTTAACATAGATCTGTTTACTCTTAAATAGCAGAACTTCATCATCAGTTCACCGTCAGCTCACCATGCTGCAGCTGCTTCAGTCAATCACTGTGCAGGGAAAAAATATTCAGTATTAAGTTCTCATTTTCACAAACTGGTTACACAGAGAGTATATATATATAGAATAGTAAGACATGTCTATATGTTCTGCTGAAAAAGGTAAAGATCTTATTCCCTTAATTTTACACTCTCTGTGATGTGACTGCTGATGATGTGGGTGGAGTAAAAAGACATCAACATACTGCACCCTAACAGAAACAGCACTTTTTGACACCAGTTTTAATTCTGGTTTTATGTCTTGGAACACTCACATTGAAATAACATTAGCTTTAAAACTAACCTGAACCTTTAACATTTAAAGAAAAGCCTCCAGAGGAAGGAAGCTCCATGTTTTACACATTGTACTGAGTTACAAAGATGAAATATACTGGGACTTTTTAAATATTGTTTTGCTTCAACAAGTTTAATTGATTTTCTCTGCACAGAGGGCTGTTGTCACAAAGTAAAGATGGCGTAGACAGCTATGTCTCCCTCATGCTGCTACCAGACAAAAGCAAAGCCACCAAGAGAAAGACATCAGTGAAGAAAAGAGACCACAACCCAGAGTACAATGAAAGGTAATTGCACTGTCTCTATATTTCTGTACATGAGTTTTTTTTTTAATTATTAGTGAAGATGTCTGCTGGTGTTTGTTGTCTAATTGTCTTTGCCAATGTCTTCAAGGTTTGAGTATGATCTGCCTGCAGAGGAAACAAGATTCAGGCGCCTTAGTGTGTCAGTGAAAAATAACTCAGCCTCCTTCAGAAGCCGAGACATCATTGGACAGGTCAGTGTGACACTGTACCTCCATCGTCTCCTGCACCTCTAATGTGGCTTTAAATGTTCTGCAAATCATACATTTGGTTTACATCAGTGTGTTGCAACATCCAGAGGATCACACGTGTCTAGATTCAGTCAGGGGGTAGATTTGTGGGTAGCCTGTCTCGTAACTTTAATTCACTGCATGATTGTTTTGTTTAGGTGTATTGTTTCTAATATTTTTACTCTAAACCACCCTGAATATCAACATTACACAGATGCTGACATGACATTCCTGTTTTTAGGTGCTGATTGAGTTGTCCCAGATTGACCTGAAGTCTGGTGTCACAGAATGGTGAGCAGAGCAGATTTATTATTCATTGAAACATGTTGAATCAAAATGTGGCTGCTGAAACCTGAGAGGCTGTGGTCAGTTCAGGTTTATGCTAAATTTACATAATAGCACCTTTACAGTGTTTAGAGAAGTTTTTCTGAACATACTGGGTGACGTATCATTTACCTGTGCTCTATTTTAAACTATTTTTTGTCACTGTTTGATAATTACTATCATTGTCGTCTTTCTACTTATTCCAGGTTCACTCTGAAAGACGAAGCTGAATAGCCGCTCTGCTTGCTGATGTCGTAGTACAGTGATGATGACTTACCACTCAACCCTGCACTGCTGCTACTCACACTGATGCCTTCTCCTTCCTACTTCTGCACACAGTGCCTCTGTGGCAGCCTTAACTGCATCCACCCGTGTATTGGCGTATAGTATAGAAGTGGACTGCATTGCATATTCACACACATCAATACATCCACCAAAGATAAGTAGACTGAAGTAGCTGAGTGGACAAGGATAAAGTGTTAGTAAGTATTGATCTAGGACGTAGGTTTGTATATGGACAGTAGGAACATGTCACTGTCAGTATTTGAGGGAACACATTTGCACTATATTTGGAGGGAACTCATTTTATTTATTAGACAATTCCTGAGGTTATATTTCCAAAACACCCATTTTAGGCATGCTAGCATTTGACTGGCTAATGAAAGTTTTTGAGTTTAGTAATGCATGCATCTTCATTACTAACATTAATAAATATCTGTGAAATGGAGACAGCATCAGTCAAGATCCAACAGTGAATGATAATGTGACTGTGTGTACTCTTCACACAGGCGAGCTGGCACACACAGTTCATCACCTACAGCTAAGTTACATGTTACACAACAGCAATCTTCAGGTTGAGGCCTGAGCTCCATCACAGATGAAGGATATTTTTATTTTACTGTTCCTAAAGTTAAGAGATTTTTTAGTTCACAAGAGGTGGTTTCCAGTAGTGACACTATTTCCCATATATAGTCTCCCAATTAATTATTACCTAACAAAATGTGTCCACAGGTAGCCTAGCAACAATTAAAACACATTTTATTTTACTATGTGAACATGTGTCATTATCATTACATGTGAATGGAATATTAAAAAAATAATAATACTTCAACAAATATTGGATTGAATTTCAGTCTAGTTAGTTGGTTGGATGCTGGTTTATGTCCCCACCAACGTTGAGACCAAACCTACGCTCTTATAATTGAAGGTGATGTTACTATGTGAAGAAATTTAAAGACTGAGTTGAGAAAGTGAAGGATGAACAGGCCCAGATCGAAGGAAGTTGTATTTTGTTGCTTTGTTCTTTGTTGTGGATTTGGATTTGTATCACGTTTGAAGTGCAGTAACATTTTTAGATTATAGGCTTTTTTATGTTGCGTTCATGGTTGTTAGTGCCATTTCAGTATTTAGGATCCTGTTTTATGTCAGGCTTACAGTGGAATTTCTTTCATATTTCGCAGCACTTTGCCGCACAGCTTTTGACAGTGCCTTTGAAAATCAGTTTTGTATGTTTATTTTTACAGCTAAGACCTGTATATGTTACACATGCTTCACTTTTATATGTTTGATTTTGTGTATATTTGCAAAGATTGCAGATTGGATCGGATACTGTTTGTCGAAAGGTGGTCACAAAAATAAACAAACTTTGCACCTCTCACTTTTTGTTGTTGTGTAACCATTTTTTGGGACAAGGCCTTGGAAGACATTTTAGTTTTTGACGTATATATTTTTAGTACCTTTCCACTGTCCTGTTTGCTAGTGCTAACTCTTGAACTAGATTTACTCTGTGTACTGTATAAATATAAATTTTTGCCACTGATAATTGAATCTAAAAAAAGAGGTAATTTTGCTGTATTTCAATTAAGCATACAAATAATACAGGGAAATGTTTAATATCAGCGACAGTCCTGTTTATTACTAACTATATTTCACTTTAAAACATTGTAAATTACTGCATAGGTCATAACTAGCAGTAGATGGTGGACAACAGAATATCAAATAGATGTCATTAGCCACCTTATCCAAATCACACATCAAGACTTTATCACTCTATATATATGTATTTCTAATGTGCTTGTTTTTACATTTAATTATTTACATTTTTTTTATCATGTCTTTTATTTGTAATTCAATAGTAAAGGAAAATGTGTAAATGTTAGCATACACTAAAACAATGTATACATGACGTCATGATGTTGATATACTGTGTACATTTTTTATTATTATTGATCATAGTACCTGAGTGAATTACATTCCACCAAAAGTTCTTAGATTGGAGATAATTTAATATATTTTTATTAAGTGTCGCACATCCAAAGGTGCCCAGGATTTACAGACACATTCACAACCACAATACAATAATACAATAATAATATTTAAATACATAAAACATGAACAAAATATATTTATATGCATATACGTAAGTAAACAGCACTCTAAGCTATTTGTCTGAACCAGTACAGGGTTTCTGGGAGACTATGAAATGCGTTTTATTTTCCAAAATCACACATCGTCACTGAAGGAAAGTTGTGGAGAATTAAAAGTGCGTCAGCAGCTGCGTGTGAAATACTGCGTCTTCAATACTTTCACTTTCATTTATCAGGAAGAAGCAGCGCTAACAGCAGGCAGAGGAAGGTGAGTCGACTTAAAGTCATATTTATTATCTGCTGTGTTTATGTTAATAATGACGAAGCTTGCGAGACAACAGTGTGTGAAAGGTTTGTTGAATCTAAGCCATGAGAAAAGAGGAAAGTCATTTTTAAGCGTACGTTGTATATTCAGCGTCTGTAACCGAAAGTGAAGCCGAGTGATAACAGTAATACTAGTCAGCATATAGCACGAGACGTTAGCTTTTTAATAAAAACTTCAAATAAAGAATTGTTGATTATCGCGAGACTAGATCAAACACCGCTGCCATGTATGTCATGCAGGTCTTTGCTGAGTTTTAAAAGGAGAAGATGACGGATGTCGACATGGTAGATAGTGTCCAAGACACAGAGGAGCCCATGGAAACGGTGAGTAACTGTAGCAAAGTGTGAAAACCTAATGCTGAACAGTGGATCAGTCTGAAATGGAGATCTGGTGTCATTGTTAATCTGTGAATGTGTGTGTGTGTGTGTGTGTGTGTGTGTGTGTGTGTCTGTCTGTCTGTCTGTCTGTCTGTCTGTCTGTCTCTGAACATGTTTGGAAACAGAAAGTGTGAAAACCTAACGCTGAACAGTGGATCAGTGTGAAATAGAATAGTAAATGGAAATTTGGTTTTATTGTTAATCTGTGAATATTTAAAGGGGCTGTCTTGACTAGTAATTTTAACAGATTGTATTATTATTATAAATAATAATAAATATCCTTTCTCCCCTCATGGCCTCTGTAGGGTGTCGATGGGACTGACATCCAGCAACAATCACCATCTGATCCTGTGTGTGCTGAGGTAGGGATTTTTTGTGTGTGTCTCCATCTGAACATGTTTAATAACAGATAATACTTCAACAAGTCTGCTGCAAATACAGTTGTGAACTTTGAAAAGCGTCCAGAGGAGCCCGTGGAAGTAATGAATTACTGTAGCAAAGTGTGAAAACCCAATGCTGAACAGTGGATCAGTGTGAAATGGAGATTTGTTATTATTAATCTGTGAATGTTTACAGCAGCTGTGTTGACTAGTCATTTTAACAGATTTTATTATTATTATTGTTATTAAATATCCTGTCTTCTCTTATTGCCTATACAGGGTGTCGATGTGACTTACATCCCGCAGCAATCAGTATCTGATCCTGTGCGTATTGAGGTAGGGATTTTATATGTATGTGTATGTGTATTGAAACGTGTTTAACAACAGATAATACTTCAACAAGTCTGCTGCAAATACAGTTGTGAAAAGCGTCCAGAGGAGCCCGTGGAAGTCATGAATGACTGTAGCAAATCATGAAAACCTCAAGCTTAACAGTGGATCAGTGTGAAATGGAGATTTGTTATTATTAATCTGTGAATGTTTACAGCAGCTGTGTTGACTAGTCATTTTAACAGATTTTATTATTATTATTGTTATTAAATATCCTGTCTTCTCTTATTGCCTATACAGGGTGTCCATGTGGCTTACATCCAGCAGCAATCAGTATCTGATCCTGTGCGTACTGAGGTAGGGATTTTATATGTATGTATGTATCTAATCGTGTTTGGTAACAGATAATACTTCAACTAGTCTGCTGCAAACACAATAGTAAATTTTGAAAATCGTCCAGAGGAGTTATAACTGGTGCAAAGTGTGAAAACCTAATAATGAACAGTGGATCAGTGTGAAATGGAGATTTAGTATTATTGTAAATCTGCAAATATTTACAGGGGCTGTCTTGACTAGTCATTTTAATAGATTTTATTATTATTATTATTGTTATTAAATATCTTGTCTTCTCTTATTGCCTATACAGGGTGTCGATGTGGCTTACATCCCGCAGCAATCAGTATCTGATCCTGTGCGTACTGAGGTAGGGATTTTATATGTATGTGTATGTGTATCTGTACAGTTCTCTACAGTTGTGACAAGCGTCCAGAGGAGCCCGTGGAAGTCATGAATGACTGTAGCAAAGCATGAAAACCTAATAATGAACAGTGGATCAGTGTGAAATGGAGATTTGTTATTATTATTAATCTGCAAATATTTACAGGGGCTGTCTTCAATAGTCATTTTAACAGATTTTATTATTATTATTGTTATTATTATTAAAAATAATAATAAAATATCCTGTCTTTCTTCTTGGCTTCTGCAGTATGTCCATGGGACTGACATCCAGCAGCAGTTAAAATCTGATACTGTGCGTGCTGAGGTAGGGATTTTATGTGTGTGTATATGTATCTAATTGTGTTTGGTAACAGATAATACTTCAACTAGTTTGCTGCAAATACAGTTGTGAACTTTGAAAAGCGTCCAGAGGAGTTGTGAGTAACTGTAGGAAAGTGTGAAAACCCAATGCTCAACAGTGGATCAGTGTAAAATAGAATTAGAAATGGAGATTTGGTTTTACTGTCAATGTGTGAATATTTACAGGGGCTGTCTTCAATAGTCATTTTAACAGATTTTATTAATATTGTCATTAAATATCCTGTCTTCCCTTGTGGCTTCTGCAGTGTGTCATTGAGGCTGACATCCAGCACCAGTCAGCATCTGATCCTGTGCCTGCTGAGGTAGGGATTTTACGTGTGTCTATCTGAATGTATTTAATAACAGATAATACTTCAAAAAATCGGCTGCAAATACAGTTGTGCTGAAATGCAGCCAAAGTGTGGAAACCAGGGAGCATAAGTGAAAGTATTAATCTGAAGGAATATGTGACATTGTAATCACAGATGATCTTCTCTGCAGCTTAATGAAGTGTTTATTTTTATTAGTGTTTATTAGTTGTAGTATTTCAATATCTACATTTTGTAATTTTATTCTGTGTTAACATCACACAATTGTCCATTTAACAACAGCTGATACTGATGATCTATTTATTTAGTCTCATCTCCTCCATTGCTGTAAATACAAGATTATTATAAGTAGATAAGCCTATTTAATTTGATAAAAATTAGAAATATTTTTTCAAGGAGACCTGTTCAGCTGGATAGCTCAGTATTACACAGTGTTTTCTGTTTTCAGGATGGGGTGACTGCATTGGAGGATGAAGATGCAGCTTGGTTTGCTCTCTCAGTGAAGTGGGTGGAGCCTGATCGACCACAGAATGTGAAAACACATCTCTTGCGACTTCTTCAGACTTGGTTCAACAAAAGAAACATTTGGGCAGACTGCAACATTGTAGGGATCGAAGGAGATGAGAGTGTGGTGATAAAGGTTAACCCTGCTCCAGGTGCAGTATGACTGTCCTTTGTTTTAACTGTTACAGTACATTCAGACATAACTCTGAGTAGCTGTCCATCAGTAGAAAGACTCTTATAAAATTAATGTAGGCAGCATTGTGTATTAATATTGGTTTTGAAACAATTTATTGTGCTAATTTATTTTGTGTTTGTCTTCTTTTCAAGCCCTGAGTGAGCTTCAGAAACTAAAAGGAGAAACACTGAAGAAAAAAAACACCACAGTCACCATACTATCTGTTAGTCCGTTACCACCACAGCTGGTTACACAAATCCCAGAGGGAACTTCAACAAACTCCCCTCCATCCATGTCAGACCCACAAGCTGTATGTACTGTGTAATATATCATAAACACATTCTAATAAAAATGTATGTTTTTTAATAAATCAATATTGTATTTTTATCCAGGAGCAAGTGCAACTGAGGGAGCAGGGTGGTGCAGTTTGTGCAGCAAGAGA
>OOFC01044589.1:0-19244 GCA_900323345.1 Pseudochromis fuscus | reverse complement strand
CGCTATAACATAACTACCAAACAAAACTGAAGTACCTGTGCAAGCCCGGTCACAATTCATCGAGCACAACCAGCTGGTGTGCTGTGCAGGCAGCACGGCAGCCTGTAGTCTATAGTTACAACAGAACATAGCAGGGGAGAAAACGTAACCCTGTTACCCCGAACATTTAGCTGGTGACAGAAAGTGACGTGTCGATCAAGTTGCCGTAATTCCTTGGCCATTTGCATTAGCGATGTAATTCCAGCTGATTCTGAAAGCCGCTAAGCGGAGTTTCCATAAAATACCATAATGCTGGTAATATATAGGAAACGCTCGACTTGTTGGCTTTCAGAATCAACTGGAATCACATCGCTGGGGCAAATGGGTGAGGAACTATGGTAAATGGATTTATGCTATTCACTCTGTATCTCAGGTGATATGCTCAGTTTTGAAGGGTTTAAAGAAAAGCCGAATTACTTGTATAAGATGGGTAAGTTCCAGATCAATGGTTTGTGTCTCCAGAATGAACAATTAAATGCATGGTTGAAGCTGGTGGATGGAAGCATTTGAAGCACACTGCACTTTCTTCAAGAAAACTTTGAAACTTGGAACAATGGGCATTAAGGCGTTGTAATCTCATGGGTTAGTTAGTTGCATGTAGTTTCGTACCTCCAATTTTCTGTAATGTCTTTGGTACTTTTGTGCCAGTATGTATGTGAAATGGGTCTTAAATTGTATTCAATGTGGTCTTAAAAAGTCTTAAATTTGACATCTTGAAACCTGCAGAAACCCTGAAAATTATGGATAAACCACTGGCTCAGTTTGTGCAATTCTGAAGAAACTCACATCCTCTAATAAGAACAATTTTATGTAAGTCCACAACACCTGGTCTCCTCTCCTGCAGTACATCCAGAGCTGACTCCTATCAGCACTGCTGAGCACAATCAAATCTTCCACACACGCGATTTGTACCCCCAGCCAAACACTTGCTGCTTCTTTCCTTTAAAATGTCTCTTATCCTTTTATTGTTTTTCTTGTTTTTGTACTTGTTTGCTGCTCTGGAAATCATCTAAGTATTCCCCACCACATTTCCCACAATTGTGCTTAGTTTTTGTTTTCCGCTTTGTGAGGCACGTTGCATGGGGGAAGGTCCACTTTGTTTATTCACTGCATCCGTGTTGACTCTGACCCTGTGCTGTGTATTGGCTTTTTTTTAAATTTACTTTTCTGACCAGCGGGAGAGAAGCTTCATGCTGAGCAGAGAAGTGATCTAAAGAAGAGTAAACACAATTTAATCTTTTTTGTTTTAATCTGCTACACGTGTTTCCACTCTGAACACAAACATTAGAAGCTGTTGAGAGAAAACAGATACAGGCTGTCAAAGTTCTTGTTGGCTCCACATTGTACCTCTGTCATTTTCATAGTTGTGATGTTATAATTTTTAAGGAGAGATATGTTAGCTATGAAACAATTTCAGAGCCTGCGCATGTAATTCATTAACGTAGAAGTCTAAATCCAGTCAATGTAATACAAGTACAACTAATAACTTATAACAAGTGCCAATGTGAAGATAAAATTTGACATTTTGCTGAAAATTCATTAGAATGAGACATTAACACTAGAATTGCCGAGACAGTCTGAGAGACTTTATAATGCAAATAACTCGGTTTAAATAAAAACTAAAAAACTTTTCCTAAATATGTGTCTGGAAGTTTTTTCTGAAGCCTATAGGCTCCTAAAATAAAACACACAAGATTTCTGAGCATTTATACCTGGCACCACCACCACGGCCAGACGAGCTTCAACTGAAAATTGCTACATTTCACAGAGAGAGAGAGAGAGAGACATTGACAGACAGAGAGAGGGACAGAGAGAGAGACGCGAAGGGAGAGAGACAGAGACAGAGAGAGAGAGATGGGGAGGGAGAGAGAGAGAGACGGACAGAGAGATATTGAGAAAACAAAAATTGTGAAAACAAAATTACTAAAGAGAAAAACCCAAAAAAGATATTCTTTGGAAGAAGCTTTAGCCAAGTGTGTGCCACAGGTGCCACGGGGCTTTCCAATGGTGCATTTACACTGGTACCAACTCACTTCGTTTCGCCTCGGCTCGCTCGGGATCGGCCCCCCTCGATTGCATTTACATTGCCAGGATAGTCCTTCCTCCGTGTAGCTGGTCGTCATTCATGACGTCATCTTTTATGTGACTCTTTCGTTTCTGACCACCCCGCCCAGCTTCCGCTGAATTTTCTCATCGGCGACTAATGACAGAAAGGTTTGCACCTCGTCCTGAGTCCATGGGGCAGGATTTCTAACAGCTGCCATTTCTCTTCTTGTTGTTATTTCAAACACGTCTGCACGGTTTGCCGAAGATTTAAAAATGCCTGCGTGTTTACGCGGACAGATTACGTGCCGCGCAGTGATGATGTAACGACGCAGTGATGATTCCGACCAATAAGATTTTAGTACCTGCTCCGACCTGACCGGGTACTTTTTTTGGAACCGCAGGAGAGGAGGTACGAAAAGTTGTACCAGGTACCAAGTTCCAGGTACTTTTTTGCCAGTGTAAATGCACCAAAACTGAAGCGAAGCGAAGCAAATAGGTACCAGTGTAAATGCGCCACAATGGCTTTGTATTATTTTCTGCCGTTTTGTTATTATTTCGGTACAAATTCTGTTTTTTGAAAGGTCTGGAAAGGTCTTTTTCCTGTTTTGCCAGTTGTAACAATCTTGTTCTGTTCAACATTTTTGTATGTGCATGTGTGTGTGTGTGTGTGTGTGTGTGTGTGACTGTGTGGTGCTTAGTGTTTTGCTGCTGATTTTCAATAATCCAGTTACAGAGAAGAGGAGAAGAGCATGCGTAAAACCCATAAAGACCCGCGGGAGCGCCAGCACTCCCGTTTGCTTATCAATTTTTAAATGGCAGTCGGAACCAGATAAGATAGAGCAATAATTCTTTTTGCACATTAAGCCAGAGGGTTTACACTTACTTATCACACATGCATCATGTGTCGGAGCGATGTTTCCTTGCAGGGATGAGGTAGTAGAAATCCTGTTAAAAAAGCACACGTAATAAAAACATTATAATCCAGACCATAACTATGCAAATCACTTCCCACGTTGGAAACATGTTGTCTTGTGATTGTCATGTGATTTTGTTACGTTATGAACACACTCCAAATAATTATGGGTGTGTTTCATGAGCTCAAACAGTGCAACTACATATGACACTCTGACAGACCGTTGCAACGCTTGGAGGGGGCGCTAGAGTCCTGGTGGTCCTAGTGTTAAAGTCACAGGAACAGCTGTTGTATAAACAAGACTAAAGCAAAATAACATTTTACACATGTATTTTTCTCTCTTGTTTTTATTGTGAAGTGTCTAACGTGACGTTAAAATGTAGGAAAACACAAGCAAAGAAGACTAGAAATAGCGTACACTTGCGTATTTGACTGCTGAGGGTTAGATGCACTTTCTTGGATCATTTTGTTTTTGTTCTCTTCTTTTGTAACAGTTTGATTACACTCACATTGATTAATTGCTGTAAAGTGCCTTTTGCCTTAATCAGTCGATTCTTTTGGATTAAAACCTTGCTGATGAAAGTGAAAGAAACCCTAGTTGGCAATTGGACCTTCCACTACAGCATTTATTTTAATGATGTTTGAAGACTGCATTTTTAACTGAAAGGATTTATACTAGAAGGGTTTGCTTCATATCAAAGTAAACTGCTCTACTTTCATTCCAATTTCTGTCTTCCTGACCATAGAAATGTCAATCTACCTCAGCAGAGAGAAAGAGGAAACATATTTTAAATCAAACAAGGCTTTCTTAACCACTTTGCGCTGAAACAACATCTCCAGTTTCTGTTATTCTGTTTACTTTTGAAGTAGTAGTGGTAAATGTCATTGGGGACTGTGAGTTGCACAGCAATTAGGATGTAGACTTGAAATAGATGTTCTGTATTCAGCACACATAAATGGGGCTCAACATTTAATCCAACAGGATGAACATATCTTTCACTGACACCAGTGTCACCATTTCGGCATACTGATTGTCACAATAATCGGTGTGCATCCAGCTATTGCCAGCTTTTCTCCTGAATGGATGTACAGGCTGGTTAGAGTGAGCATGCTGAGGGAATGGCCAAGTGTGAGGTCAGTTTTCATTGGTAAGATTTGCCAAGCAGGTCTCAGGGGTAATGGCTGAGGAGGGATTGAGCAGGACAGCAGGTTGGTTGCAGGGAATGAAGCTGTGAGTGAGCTTGTCTATATGGAGTCATATGATCCAGAGGCACAAGTAAAAGACAACGCAGGAATCTAAAAAAACACAAGAACAACAGACATATATTTATATATATTAAAAAGAAAAAAGATAAGATGTGTAGATTGATCATTTGGAGCCAGAGAGAACAATGTCACAATACCAACAGACAAAGACACAAAAAGAGACAGGCAGGAGAAACCACAATACAACACAAGAAAGGACTCAGAGACCACCCAGGTATAAGCCAGCCGTACCAATGCTAAAGGCTGAACATTGTTTCTTATGGTGAAATAGCAACATTAGTTTATAAAAACATTTTTTACATCAGGATTTTTTTTCAGACAGGATTCCACAAAATTGTATAATTCCTTCCTTCTCTAACACAGTATCTCTCCAAAAACACTGACATCAATTCAGTAGCTTTTCCACCGTGTTGCTAACAAACAGACAAACCCAGGGTTGTGGCATCGCAGTGATGCTTTATTACACTGACATGTTCTTAAATATATCACCTGATGCCTCACAGCCAGAAGGCTCAGGGATCCAATCTCGAATCAGACTTTTCTGTGTGGACTCTGCATGTTGTCCCTGTGTTGCATGTTCTCCTTGCATCTTCATGGTTTTTTTCTTCCACAGTCCAAACACATGGTTGTTAGCTGATTGATCAGTCATCGAATTTTAGGGTGTGAGTGTGTGTGGTTGTTTCTCTCTATGTGTTGGCTGCGATAGACCTGTCCAGGGTGTACCCTGTCATTCGCCAATTGCCAGCTGGGACAGGCTCCAGCCCCCCCACAACCCAACTGGATAAGATGGATGGATGGATTTCTCAAAGCTTACATTCAGCACACAGTCCAGGACTGGGTTGGAATTTCCTCAAACATATTTACTCTGCAGGATGACCATTTGATTGACATATCCTCCGTTTTCTCTTCCATTATCTCCTCCATTTTGACAGTGCTGGGTGCCGTTCCAGATCTCTGCCAGTGCCGAGACCTGGAGATGGACTGTGACGGTGCTCAGCTTCAAGATATCCCGTTGGTGGCCGTAAATGTCACCATGATGTGAGTGGAAAAAATAACCGATCATTTTTTCAATTACTCTGATGCTCAAACAGGATGCCAGTTGTCAGTGATTATGACTGTCACCGCTTGTAGAAGTGTTGTAGCAGCTTTTCACCAAAATCTCATCTGCCACTGTGAGTACCTGTCACTGCAGGAGAGCTCTCTTGAAAGTGAAAACTTTTACCTGGCCATGTTATGGTCACTTGATTCTTGGTTTTCTCTTGTGTCTTACTGTCTGTGTCTCCCCTTTGTGTGTTTGGTTTTACTCCCCATCTTATTTTGTTATGTCTGTTTCCCAGTGTAGCTCAAAAACTACTTCAAGTACTCAAAGTACACAAACCTCCACCAAGGCATAACATTGTCTCCCTCATGTGGTGACATCACAACACAAATTTGTTAAAACATTCGCCCATTATTAACAACGGGCATTTTCAGGCATTTTGGGATTTTTTTCCAGACAGGATCCCACCCGCTGAGCTTGTCCAACATGTATCCATTTGTTGGGTAATATCCTATGTCTCAAACTAATGGTAGTCTCTTTGGTTGTTTTTCTGTAATGCTGCTACAAAACAAACAAATGCATTGACAAACATATCCTCCTTGGCAAAAGTAATAAGGACGATCAGCTGGAAGTAATGAGCAATATTTATGGGTGTATAGGACATTGACTAATGACAGTATCTTGCCAATTAAACTGGAATGACATCATGGTGAAGCATTGCCCCTAACAAAGTTAGGAAAATAGAGCAGGACCCCAGAGTCTAGATGCTGCTGGTAGTGGAACAGATGGCTGCTGGAGACTCTGTGGATGACCAAGATGAAGTGGAGATGGTGAGGAGGAGGGTTGTATGAAGGGCAGAATTGTGATGAGTTTTAAAGAACTGAGGGACTGGCTCAGAGAAGGCAGACAAGAAGATATAGTGAGGTTCAAATTAAGGATGAAGTGAGTTTGATAGAATGGGAAAGCAGAAGTGACAAAGAAAATAGAGCAGAAAAAATAGCCTGTACACCCGGGGATGCAGGCAGACATGAGGAAACAGATCTTCCTTATTGAATTAATGTCAAAGCTTTATTTGTGTAGGTTTAGGGGATGATCAGGTTTAGGTGAAAACATGTGCCGTGGAACAGATAGAGGGACAGCCATGTTAAAAAATAATAATAACAGGTAATAACAAACCACAGACACTGATAAACACACATTGGTCATGTTTAACTCTTTCGACACAGCTCTCAACTGTAGTCAACAAATAGCCTTACAAGGCTCTAATGGTGTAGAACTGTGTATGGGCTGAATGGACCATACATTTGCGGGTTCGAGCCTTGTGTTGATCATGATGGCTTCAAAATTTTATCTTTAAATAAAATAATTAACTGTGTATATTCTTTGTGTTGTTACACTTGTAGTCATTTGCTTGGGTGTCAGATAGATGTCCGACTGGGAACTTTTCATGTAAATAATATTTTACATGGTTGTTCATGATGCTCATGATACTTTTCTCTAGATTTATAAACAAATATACTTCCATTTTGAGTATGTGCTTGTGATTAATAAATACTGAAAATTCCATGGAGTTATCATCATTATTACTGAAAATATGGCTTTTTGAATATCTATATACAGTAATTGAAGTCAATTCTGAAAAATATTCAGCGCTGCATGTACTTATTTAAAACAATATTCAGCACTGAAAGGGTTAAAAGAAATATTGACTGCTAGTTTTAAATGTGTAAACAAACCGCCTTTTCCTGTGATAAAGTTGAGCATTTAACAGACTTTGTGGCTCTGTAAGATCATAATCACTCTCCCTTCAATGTCCCATTATAATTACTGCAGCCATTTGACAGCTTTGTTGCAGTACAATTAGGCTTTATAATAAAGTGCTTCCACAAATAATGTATTGGATTATTGTATGGGATGACAGGCTCCACCTGTTTAGTTGGCCAAGAAATGCAGTGTTTGTTGTATATGTGCACAAAGTCAGAGAAGAGTGAGCCAGAAGAGCTCCCTAACGTCCAACAACTGACCACTTGCCGAAGCCTGACGTAAAAGTGTGTGAGAAGATGAACTTTAATCATTCTTTAATCCGTTAAAAGCTTTGGAATCAACAGCTTAGTTGATCGGTCAATTCAGCGCCCCTTGATAAAATAGAAATTAAAAGAGCATGGGGCTGTAGCTTGATGGGACAAAGCATTGTTTTTGTTGGGAATTTCATTCATATATTATTTATATGTACTAATTAATTTAAAAGATATTAAAATCTGGTGCATCATGTTTAATTCATTGGTTTTTTTACCTTCAAAATGTAGAGATTCTTATACTTTGAGACCCACAGAAATTCTTTCTTTTGCCACCAGCTGTAAAGAAAAATGAATCCACTAAAAATGGCAACTATTCAAAAAATATGTTTAGACTCAATGTATCACCATATAGTTTAAAGCTGAGACAATATTAACTGCAGTGAGAAAGAGAAACTGTACTTGGCTTTGCAACAAAAACATCGACTTAGATTCACAAAAGAATCATGAGAATGCCAAAAAAAATTAGATTATTCTTTACTTATTTTAAATTGCTTTGTTAAAATTGTGATCTAATAAAATCCTGATCAAGGAGATGAATACAAAGTAAAAGAACATTTATGACAACCTCAGCGAGACAATGATTCACCATGTGCCTTTCTATATATAGGTATTCACGGTAACAGCAAGTCAACTGATGTCATCATTGTGATTTTTATTTCAAAGTAGGATATTTCTAGGGACTATAATGTCATTATATATGCCATTTCTATCACATATTTGTTGTTATGCACTTCCTCTCTGTACATGACTGTGGGGACGAGCACTCCTGCAGTGCTGGAATTCAAGAGAAATATTTCTGTAAAAGTTAAGGGCAGAGCTTTGTTTAGATTGGCCTGAGTATAAGAATACTTTAATAATACTTTTGCATGATGGTAATTTTAATGTTGAATAAGTCTTGTGATTCTATAGCTAAAAGCCACAATAATCTGAAAAAAAAAATTAAATTTATGTACAACATAATTGTAAACATTGTGAATAAATGAACTAAAAATGTAAATTCAATATTCAGATTTTGATCTGCTTTCTATCCTTCAGGTCCCTACAAAGGAACAGACTTCACCAACTGAAAGCAAACATTTTCTTAAAGTACCAGAGCCTACAGAAACTGTGAGTTTTCCATCAATTGTGCATTGCGTATGATTTGAATATATACAAAATTGTTGAATTGATTTTTCCATATTATGATAATTGGCTATTTATTTTATCACATACTTTCTACATGTTCTAATCTGTATTTCCTATAGTCTTTCTTTTCCTTTGAAAACTCCCGTTGATAATACATGAGTATCCACATACACTATTAATTTAGGAAAGAATAATTGCTTAACTTCTGAGGGGAAATACCTCAAAGGAGCATCAGAACTACAAAGCTGATATGTGTAAGGCGAAGAGGACCGCTGGGAACACTGACAGATTAAATAGTCTCTTTTATATAGGGAATAGGCATCCATTCATTGCTGAGTTATTTTGTTGATCACCCTCGCAATCCTTTGCCAGGAGTCATGTGATTGTGACAGACTGTCAGCCATCAGTGGCTCAAGTACACTGAAAACCTCCCAGTGAAAGGTATATAGAAACAGAATGACTTGCCAGGTGTGAAACATACACAGAGAAAAAACTCATCTGTCAGGGGAGGTTTGTTGAGCTCACAGTGTGTAATTATATAAATAATGTATGGCGCCAGATCCTGATTATATGATATCGCACACTGATATCTGTCTGCTGGAACAGTACCCCTACATTTTAAATCTTTATTGACAAAAGCAAAGCTCTTTATGTCACTCATAACATTTAGGCATTTTTTGTTTTGTCATTAGTTAGGGATTGGTTTCTGTTTTTGTACAGGTATCTCCAGCACAACAAAATTCGAGATGTGAGTCCTGATGCATTCAGAGGGCTGTATAACCTCACAAGACTGTAAGTTTGCTCGGTGTTGTAACATATACCATTCACACATACAAGCAAACTGTGTTGTATCTGCGCATTTACATAAAACAAGGAGAGAACTGATTCAGACTGATGAATTCCCACTTGCATTTACTGATTGGGCTCAACCTGTGGCTTTTTCACAGCTCTGTGGCTCGAGTAATTAGTTATGTGTAATCATATTCATGCAGTATGACTGTGATAATCTGACAGCTCTCACCACTGTTTGTCACTCAAAATATTTTGTTAAAAGACCTACATGCTCAGTTGCTAGTTTGTTGTACTAGAATAGGCTGAGAAATTATTCATTTGGGTCCCTCCTTAATATAAATTGCGTTTATAAATACTAACGGCACATATCGGTATAATGCCACACAATACCACAACACAACCATTTCTCAAAAACTGTCAGACTTCCAGAGTTGTTGTGTTTTACTTAGTAGTTTTATCTCCGTGCGCCTTTGGACTGGAAATTAAGTATATGGACAAGATATGGTGAACATATATCAATGCGGCTATGACTGTATTGCAGCTACATTATTTATTTATTTATTTATTGCTGCAACAATTAACATATAAAAACAAAGAGGACTATGATACAGTAGAGTAGGTAGAAGATGCATATTTGGTCTTCACAATCGATCTTTACCATAGACTCTACAGCATGTGATCATACTGTATGTACAAAGTGAGATCCATAAAGATAAACACTTTCCAGTTTGCAGTAAAAACATTCAACTAGCCTTCACAGAGAGCTTAGCTATTAAGACAGGTAATTGGGGTCTACTGTCACATAATCACATTTTTGCAGATGAATCAGAAAACCTTTTTTTATTATCCCCAAGAGGCAACTAGGAGGGCAAAGAGCGGCACATTGAAAGAGCAAAAGAAAAAAAAATTGACAATAAAAATAAAATAAAATACACAAAAGAAGCTGGGCAAAAGCAGCAGACTGTGCAATGGCAGGCCTGCTACCAATAACAGTATAGTTGCTGTGGAGGTAATAAGGCAGTGTCCATATAAATGTTGTATGTATAGTACTTGAAAGTTATATGTATAGTACTATTTCTGATGAGTTTATAAAAAGAAGTAAAATAGCACAGCAATAAATAATAAAATCTGTAGCTTAGATAAAATTTTAGATTCAAACCAAATATATTAAAAGCAGCAATTGAGGACAACAGTATGAGAATGAGCAGCAGATATTACGACAACATAATATTGCACATAAGGCAGTTGTGTTAATGCCCATAAGACAATATTACACCAAGCTAAATCTTGAGCTTATTGAAACCTATAGAGTTCAGGAGGAGAACAGCTTTGGGAACAAAGGTTGCTCTCCTCTGGATCTTACAGGCAGGACAGACAGATGGAAAAACTCAGACAACAAAATAATATTGTGGTCTTTTCAAATGTCTTATTGTGCTATGAAGAAGCCACTCAGAGAAAAAGTCAACTTTCCTGCCAATATTCCTCCTTAACGGCACACTAAGTTTTGCTACAGTAATGTAAAATAGGTGGATTTGCTGCCACAAGTTTAATCAATAGCAGCTTGGGAAATCAGGGGTCACTGGCTTAACTTTCGCGGTATTTTTAAATTTAAAGCTAGCCCTCCTTCAAATCACTATTAAGATTTGAAAATGATTACTTTTTCAGGACCTTTTGGGATAATTTAAATCTGTGAGTATTACCCAACATCAGTCCTTTGCGTCACTCATGCTTCTGTGGCTGACTGGTAACAAATCCCTGCAGCTATTTCCACCATAATCTCATGTAAAACCTTCCCAGATGACTGCAAGGATAAAAAAAAAAAAACTAATACAAATGTAATATGAGTGGCCACATACGTTTACTGCTGCAATGAATCCTGCTTCCTGACATTATGAAAGCCTGATTATATATGCACATTCATTACAGGGACAATGGCTATAGAAAGAGGAGCAGAAATTATAAGATGCTGTCAAAATGGTTGGTTAAAAGTCTCAAGTCATGAGCTTTGAAACAAAAAACAACCTGTTAGATTGTTTAGCATGTTCAGAAAGCATCATCTATGGTTAACTCTTTTCTTGTTTAGATATCTGAGCTACAACAAGATTTCCATCCTGATGCCGGGAGTGTTCAAGGATCTGCACAAGCTGGAGTGGTTGTATGTCTGCAGCATTATGTTTTTTGTCTGCTGTTGTTGTCTTGTTATTAATTACAGGTAATATGTGGCACACATCTCTGTTGAATGCTGTTTTATCCTAACCAAGATGAGGCAAAAACAACCTGTTTTTTTGTGGTTGTAGGATCCTTGAAAATAACAACATTCATCAGATGTCCTCCATGACATTTTCAGGGCTGAACTCTCTTGTTTTGCTGTAAGTTTTTATTATCGACTCCAAGCCTTTCTTTGCTTTTCTGTTTCGCTTTTTTGTAATATCCTTGTGCTGTTACCACTACATGTTAGATACTGTGTATGTTAACGTAGATAAACAGCAAGCCAAACTCGTTTTCACAAGCCAGATCCGAGCATCTTGCTCCTTTAATACAGTTTCTCAGACAGTTTACAATTTAACATTGAGGCTTGAAAAAGTCGAGTGAAACTGAAACACAAACAATCAAAGGAAAACTACACCTCAGTATGGTATTATGAAAAATAAATACATCAGGAAACAGTTAGACTCAAATAGTGCATTAAACATAACAATAGCGCTGTCTCCAAAGTCACAGGAGGTATAACTAGCGACCCGTTAATGTGCTAATTAGATCGTTAACAGCTTAATAGCTGCATGCTAACATTTGCAACAAGCTACCAGGATCCATGGGCTTGGTCTATTTCCTTATAATAAACAAGTATTAAAAAAAAAGATCTCTAACGGAGCTTGTACAACTTATAAAAATGATACATTCCTATTACTTTAGCTACTAAACACTTATTAAACTTACACCAGTTGCTTTCGGAGGTTTGGATGAGCTGTGAGACACAGGAGCAACTCGAACGCTAACAAGCAGGCTAACTGACAATATGTTTTTTCCCGTTGTTCAACTAACTTCCCGTTACCCACAATGCATTGCAAACATCAACTAAGCTTTCAAAATAAAATACAGGTAAACATACTATAGTTTTTAGCTTGTACATTTAAACTAAAGTACAACCAATGAATTACAACATATTCATCACTAAATTCTTGTGAACCTTTTTATCCACCACATTTTACTGAGGGCAGAACAATCCTCTCAAGTCATCAGGGGCCGTATCCATAAAGATTATGGGAGTACTCTGAGAGCTCCTGACTTAGCCTAAAAATTCCTAGCAAGGCGTCTTAGCCAAGGAGTAATTCAAGAACATTCTCAGAGAGGAGATTCTGAATATCTTTTGTCTTTACTAGTGTCTAGTCCTAACTTTAGGGGGAAACAGTTTTCCTAGAGTTTTGCCACTAGGAGCAACTCTTCATACTAAGAATCTTTATGGATACATTCCCAGATGTGCTTCTTAAGAAAGGCTTTCCTTTTCTTTTGACTGCTCCTGTGTTGACCATTAAGAGAAAAATGTCTCATTGACAGGGTTTTATTGAACAACTCCTTGACAAAGCTGGATGACATCTGTCGCGAAATGCCCAGATTAAACTGGCTGTAAGTAGGATGTCAAAAGTTGTCTTGACATACATATGACAATTTTTTGGATGAGTTTATCCTGTGGGTGCGATCTAATGTGACTGTACATTTCCTTTGTGTGTGTGGCATTCATTTTGTAACATGTCCTTGCAGGGATTTGGAGGAAAATCTGATTGAAACAATTGGAAATGTCTCATTCCGTTCATGCAGCATGCTTACAGTTCTGTAAGTATACATTTAAATAATTTAATGAGTTTCACAAGCAAAGATTTCTGATTACATTTTTACTTTTGCCTGAATTTCTGTATGAGATTTGCAAATCAACCAAATGTATATGCAGCTAATAATTCAAGCGTGGAGTCAATGGTATCCAATCAAATCAAATCAAATCAACTTTATTTATAGCCTATAGTTATTTTCATACAAAGAAATTTTAATTCAAAATGCGTTGCATGCAAAAAAATTAAAACAATCCATTAAGCCCACCCAACATCCTAACCCTCACCCAACCACTCAATCACCACCCAGACTGTAATTACACATATTTACCCACCTCGACAGGTAGCCGTTTATTAAATGCAGTTAAGATGATGAAAAAGCAGTAATATATACATTTTTTGTGTGTGTGTGTGTGTGTGTGTGTGTGTGTGTGTGTTGCGTGTATCCAGAGTTTTACAGCGGAACAGGATTGTCGATATACACGAACAGGCTTTCTCTGTCCTCCGAAAGCTTGGAGAATTGTAAGTTAATCTTGTTTGTCTGTGCAAACCAACTGGATACAAGTTAAATATCACAACTTTTTGGACTGTTGGAAATAGATGAGCTGATACAGTAAATGCTTTGTTCTGAGAAAGTTTTTTTGCTTGTTTGTTTTTTCAAATACAAGATTTAAAGGTATTCTCGTGACAATCAGAATCTGTGCCTAAGAAGTACAAACTTTGAACCCTGCTGCAAGCAACTACTGACATGAATTAATGACATGAGTCTATTTATATTGTGTTTAGAACACAGATTGTATTTTTTGTTGGTTAGTGGACCACATTTGTTGTTGTTTTGAGCCTGAGGACGGTCATTTGGATCGGCTGCTTTGTTGTTGTGTGAATTGGTTGGTCTTGACCAGATTTTCAGGATAGTTATTCTTTCCAGGGTATTATTGTTCATGATTTTGTTGGCCTTCTGGCCTTTTGTTCATTCTTGCCGTCAGATATAATTTTCCCCTTCACTAAATATTCTGTCCGTGACAAAGTTTCACAGAAGGGTTAGATTAGGGTGAGATTTTCCCATGAATCTCTGGTGACTACATGAAGTATTCAACTGCTTTTTTATAAGCCAATTACTCTTTCGCTGGTGTTATCAAATGGGAAAATCTCCAGTTGAACATAATAATCAAGTAATATAATAATAATAATATTAAAACTTGGATGGCACTATATTAACTGAGGGTATTTACATCGGAAAAAACCTTTTGCTGTGCTGTCACAATTTCATCAAATTTACAAGTTTTTCTGATACATACCCTGTCCATATGAAAAGAAATTAAAAGGCAGATCAGAAATTCCACAGATATATTTTATTACTGTTTAATTTACTCTGTTATTTTTAAAGAATTTAATCACAGTCTGTGTCTGTGCATCTCAATAGAAATCATGAGTTATGGCAGGTGTTTATTGCTGTATGATTAGTTTTTGATTTAACACTTTATCAAAGCTACAGTGATCTCTATCACGTTTACCCTTCATCTCATAGGTGATGAGGTTCACACTGCAGCTATCTTTAGCAACTGGTTTGTTTCTGCAGTGATGGCATGCTTTTATGAGAGGCGAGACTCTGACTTGCTGTCTACTGTAAAAACACGTACTTTCCTGCAGCTAAGATCACACTCACGACACCTTTTCCCTTTAACACTCACAGCATAGCCTATGCCTGAATGTGCTACATTAATGTCAAGGCTCAACTGTTTGTGCATCAAAAATCGAAACATAGCTTAGTCCACTTGTTAATCCACCCACTCTTTGCTGGAAAGGTTGCAGAGGATGGTTTTTCCTGTAAAGGTGTGCATACATCTGTCTGATACAAGGTGTTGTACGTCAAAATATTTCTGCTGTTTTGTCCTTTTGGGGAACCAATGTGAGTTTGTCTCTGTGCATAGGGATTTATCCAGCAACAGATTGGTGGCGATCCCTCCTAATCTCTTTGTCGTACTGGAGGATTTACTCCAACTGTGAGTTCCATTTACAGAAATACTCTCATATTTGCAGATATATGGCTCTGTATGCAAGTACCTCCATCATATGACTATATTTATCTTTTGATGCTGTCAGAAAATGACAAAAGAGTTCTTAGTATTGCTCACTTTACAATTGCTTAAAATTGTATTTGCCCTTTGGCAGTGGTGAATAGGGATGGGTATCGATTTTTATGAATCCGATTCCCTTTTCAGTTCTGCTTATCAATTCTGCTTCCTAACGATTCCTTATTTCCATTCCAAAAACAACAAACAGGAAGACAAATGTATATTTAACAAAAGACACCATATTGCAAACTAAATGACCGCTTGTGTTACATTCCGTACAAAACAGCAACATAAATATTTGAGTAGGCTAAATGAAAATATACCGCTTTCCCCGGCCCATTTCCTGTTGCCATGTGGCGTCACGTGACGCGTTAGATACATAACAGACAGGTCCTGGCAGATATCTAAAGTCCGTATGCAGCCGTTGTGTAAAATGAGCGCATCTGGAAATCGATAAGCGGAACCAAAATTAATTAATCATTTCCCACCCTAGTGGTGAAAGAAGTTTTCACTCTATACCACAATGCAGAGGTAGTCGCTTACAACTCAGTCGTTCAAACTTAGGTAAAAGTACAAAAATATTAGCATCAAAATATGCTTTAAGGAAAAAAATAATATGTACTCAGCATATGTACTCAATGGGCAGAATCATGCTCTGTTTTCATTAATTATTGAGTTAATCTTTACTACACGATCCTTATCATAAGAAGTTAGAGTAGCAAAAAGTGAAATTAAAATAGCAAACTAGAAAGCACTCAGAGAACACAAACTTCCACCAAGGCCTAATCCAGCTGTACTGATGCTCAAGACTGAACACTGTTGCTCTCTTGTTGTGAAATAGCAACATTGTCTTGTTAAAACATCTGTCCCAATATGGGTTTTTTTTTCAGGATTTCTTTCAGATGAGTTTCCATCCTTTGATTGGCTCAAAATTGTATCATTTGTTACTATATCTCTCAAAACAATAGAGATCTGTTTTGTAGTTTGCTTGGTAATGTTGCAAACAGCCAGATGGAGAGACAAACAAAAAACAAAAACCTCCTTGGCAGAGGTAGAAAATTGAGAAATGAAAAGTAAACAGCAAGCTTACAGCTCAGTAACTTTGTGCTGCATAACATGCTTGATGATCTATTTTGAATCCCTCAGTCATTCCTCAGTCTGGAAACGGCAGATTCCACCATTACTAATAAAAAGTGTTGTATAAAAAAAAGGTAATAAATGATTAGATGAAGAAAAAGTGTTGACCATAAATTGCTTTTAAAAGGGGTTTGATGTCATAAAAATCTCAAGGATTATAAATTAAAGTATAAGCCTACTGAGGGAATTTGAAAAAGCAAAATCTGGGTCTGGTTTTCAAATGACATAATTTGAACCCAGTTACCAAATGAAAGCAGTTCAGATTAAGAAAGTAAAAAAATTATTCAAGAATGAAGCAACAATTTATTCTTTAATTGGATAACTATCCAAAACTGCTAACAATATATGACATGGCTGTCAATATCTGGTGTGATAACCATTTGCTGCCACGACTGTGTTGATGTGTCTTGGCGTCGAGTTTATGAGAGCATCAATCTGTCTCAATCTGAGGGATAGTGTCACTGCAAACCTTTCTGTCTGGCTTCTTCCTGCCATGAACATACTGATGGCCTGATCTCGGGAAACTTGTGAGTCGTGAAGTAGTGACCGGAGTGACAATTTGGTCAAAAAAGTGATGCCATTTTATAGCCCTTGTGAGTACTCCTCAAGGATATACCGCGCCAAGAAAAATCTTTCCCGTTGTGCTCGGTCGAGAGTACAAAAAAAGGATTTCCAGCAGTAAATGCTCTCCCAAGTGCACATGAGTTCTAAGATCACTGATCTGATTGGAAACTAAAATACAGGGAAATAGATGTTTGGAATTTTGGCCCCGACTGAAATTAAAATCCTTGGCAAGGAAATGTTTGTGTTTTAAATTTCCCTCAGCGTAGCTGCCAGTTCATGCACTGTATCTCAAATTACAAAAAAGTAATGTGATGGGTAGATAAAAATATGTGATGTCAGGAGAAATATCTTGAAAACATAGCAGCAGCAGGTAGTATGACAACATGACAGAAGGGGGAACATGTAGGATGCATGATCACATGCATTAAAATAATTAGTTTAAACATACATGAATGTCACAAGGGTTACAGTTGTTTTTTTTAAGTAGAATGGGTAATAATAGAAGTTTAATCAATCTTTTTTGTTTGTTTGTTTTCTAGAAATATTTCATACAACCCTATTGTGGAGCTCCAAGTAAACCACTTCGACAAGCTACATAAATTAAAATCACTGTAAGTACATGTTGCTGATGTGTTGCCTGCTAATTACTATTTAGAATGAAAAAGAAAAGACTGACAGGTTAAAGGAGGAGGTATTATTCCTACATTATCCATTTTTTGAGGATTTCCACCATCAGGTTGGCTGTTGTGGATATTGTCCAGTTAATGTGCTTTTTTCTTTGAGGCAGGGGCATTAGCAACAAAGTAAAGAAAAGGTTTTCGTAGGCTCTGAAAAGCTATTTGGTAAAGAGAACATTTAGTCTTGGGCAGTTTTTTTCTGTCAAAGACTGAGTTAAAAGTATCAGCTATAAATCAATAAGCTGTCATCTTATCTGGCAAAGACAAAATCAATATGTCTTTATGTTCCTCAGGAGCATAGAGGGCTTAGAGATTGGAAACATTCAGCGAAGGATGTTTGAACCTCTCAAATACTTGACTCATATGTAAGTACACCATTGTCATGCTCTATTTTTGTACAGCAAATCCTCACTGTTCTGTCATAGTGACCATTGGTTTTTATAAATACAGTATTTCCAATGACAAGCCTCAAGCTATCCTTATTGAGACAGGCTTCTCCTCCAACTGGGAGATGATTCAGTGAAGCTTAGTGTAATCCATCCCCTCTGTGGCTGAAACAGCTTGAGACACATTCATGCAGGTCCTGGAAGGAATGTAACAAAAGAGAGAACAAGAGAACATTAATGCGTTTCAGCTTTGGATTGAATTGCAGATCTTCAAGACACTTTGTCCTTTGTACAAGTTCCAGTAAAATAATTAGATGAAGAAAAGTTTCTTCATTTCCTTTTCTAAAACGTCTCTCATCTTAAAGCGGTAGTTCACCAGATAATATTACTTGCCCAGATTTTGAAACAGTAATTCACAAGTAGAGTTCAGAAGTTCTTTAATGGTCTGTTTCTTTATTTGAAAGCAGAACAATGTTTTTGTAAAGATGTACATTTATATAACCCTTTCTTAACTTTAGCTAGGTCCCAAAGCGCTTTACAAGGCAACTTATTCACCCATTCACACACACACTCACACACCAATAGCTACTGAGCTGGCATGCAAGGTGCTAGCCACCATTGGGAGCAACTTAGGGTTCAGTGTCTTGCCCAAGGACATTTTAGCACGAGGACAGGATGATCAGAGATTGAACCCACAATCTTACGATTCATAAGCGACCCGCTCTACCACCTGAGTAGAGGTAAGATCGGGCCTAAAAAATCCAGCCCGACCCGACCCAGGCCCGCGGGTATTAAAGCCCGACCCAGCCCAAGCCCGACCAATCAACTTGATTTGCAGGCCCGAGCCCGAAGCAAACCCGAAATTTCATATTTTATTTGTGAGGACTCGGGAAGAGGAGGGGTGATTTATGATAACAAATTCAAGCCTGTCTTTTGTAACGAAATCTAAGTTAAACAAGACTGTATAAACATTTACATCTTTTATATTTCTGTGTCTGCAGAGGTTACATTAACCGACAATTTTCCATCATTGACGGATTTTTTTAAGAGTTGACGGGAAAAATTTAAGGCCGTCCGTCATTTTGACGGGTTGAAAATTGGGCCATAAACCACAGCAGCAGTACGTCCTTAAGAATCTAGCGCGGCACTTTAAGAGAGAGAGAGAGAGGCAGAGAGACAAAGACGAACAATGACGGGTATCCACACATCGTTTTAGTATACATTTTTATAAACATATATTTATTAAAAAAAAAAAAAGTCAGCGAGAGAGAAGCCCGGCCCGC
>OOFC01044586.1:0-16987 GCA_900323345.1 Pseudochromis fuscus | reverse complement strand
AAAACCTGCAGGGTCTCGGCCCTCCATGGCACGAGTTTGACACCCCTGCTGTAGACACTGCCCAGCGTGTAGGGCAGGGGTCTGCAATACTGGTCCTCGAGGGCCGCTATCCTGCATGGTTTAGATGTGTCCCTTATCCAACACACCTGATTCAAATGATCAGCTCACCATCAAGCTCTGCAGAAGCCTGATAACGATCCTGGTCATTTGAATCAGGTGTGTTGGAAGACAGACACATCTAAAACATGCAGGATAGCAGCCCTCGAGGACCAGGATTACAGAGCCCTGGTGTAGGGGTTCAGTAGTGGTCTCATTGGGCAACAGACCTGTCAATCAAACTGACCATGCCCCTAAATATTCCTTTTTTTTTTTTTTTTTTTTTAAGCCTAGTATCTACTTAATGATGATTTTTATTCTTAGATATATAGATAGATAGATGATTCTTGAACTGACGTCAATTGGAGTTTTTTGGAGCCTGTATCTAGTGGCCATCGGGAGTATTGCACTTTTTTGCACTTATGCATTGGCCTCATTTTTGAGATTCAGTTGCTTCATCTGCAGCCGGATGCATTCATTCATTCCTAGGATGTGCTTGAGCACCACAGAGGTCCACATTCATGTAACGGTCGATTTACCGTGCGTTGCCACTGCTCAGTGTGGTCGGGTGTGGCTCTGCATGTCAGCTATGTTTGCAGAGATCACATGAGGACCGAGACTGGAGAAACTAGCTAGTGAACAAAAGGGAGTCTGTTCAGAGAGAGAAAATGAAGACACACCTTTGACATGGAGAAAAAGCCAATGAAGGACATTTTGTGAATCATGTTGCACACATGTATCAGTCCACAGACAGCTGTTTTTGCTTTCTCGTGACTTCATAAAGCTTCTCTTGTGCGCTCACTGTGACAGAAAGCGACATGCATAAATTAAATTACCATAACAGATTCTGAAAGCTCACAGTGGAGCGTTCCAAACATATTACATACATTATGGTAGTCATGTAAAGAAAGGGAGGAATGTCAAGAAGTGCAGCCTTCTGTGCATATTACATACATTACGGTAGAATGTGCAGAAAGCTCCACATTGGAATTACGTTGCTCTAGTGCAAATCGTTGAGGAATTACGGTAATTTGATTTATGCATGTCACTTTCTGTCGCCGGCTACATGATCAATGTAAATGGTTATTTCAAAAATCCTTATTACCTCCGCCAAGGAGGTTATGTATTTGCCAGCGTTTATCTGTTTGTCTGTCTGTCAGTCTGTCTGTCGGTCTGTTTGTGTTCAAGATAACTCAAACTGAAAGCATCGTGAGTGCAGGAGAAAAATTTGCTGCACACATCACCACACATTTGTGCCCAGGATACAGGACGCAGACCGTAGAGTCACTTCCAGTCACTGTACAAATACACATCAGGAATTTAACTTTGTTTTTAGCTCACACAGTGACACTGACACCCTCGTTCACCAATGAGAGGCCACACTGCTCAAAGTTGTTTCATTCATCCTGATTCAGTATCGTCAGGTCAGCTTTAACGAGCTGCTGCTGAAGATTTGTTTGTCTATTTTAGTGAGATGTACTGTGGAGAACTGTGTCTTCTCCTTTTTAGCCTTTTACAGCTGATTCAGTCTTTTAGTGCCATTTGCCATTTTGACAACAAAATTGCTGGATGTCTTTTGTTCCCTTGATTCTGTGTGAAATCAGAGTCCCACTGTTTTCATGGGTTGTTGCAATAGATTAAAACAAGTGAGAAATTTACTGAAACAAGCCGACAAAATGAAATGATCCTGAGAGCAACATGCTTGGATTTTACATTTACCACCACTGCCTCTGATTTCTAACTGTTTAACATCACAAGTTTGTTTTTATTTTTCAATCACATTTAGGTCGCGGGAAAAAAACATAAATCATTTGACTTTTGTCGTGTTGCTCAGGGGAAGTTCAACCAACAGCATCATCACATCCACCTGTCAATCAACCTGTTAGATCACAGTTCAGATCACCACCAGAAAACACTGTCACAGAGCAGTAACAGCCTCCAGCAGTTTGATCAAATAGTATTGTTAGTTAGCACATTGTAGTTAGATTATCTAGGGATGCTAACTAGCTACCTATCAAGTGTTTTTTGTCATGACTCCATATATTTTTAGTTAGATTATTGTCATGCTTTCCTGTATTTAGTTCTGTATTTACTCTTGATTAATTTCTGGTTTCAGTGGTTTCTGTGTCTTGTTATGTGTCGTGTCCCGTCTATTATGTGTAGTTCTTGTTTCTTGTGTTTCATGTTTCCTGTTTTATTTTGGTAGTCTTGTTCCTTGTGTGTACGTTCAAGTTTGTCTTCCTGTCTGCCCTGTCACACCTGTCTTGATTGGTCTCCTCTCACCTGCTCCCTGATTGTCCTCTCCACCTGTGTGTCATTGTCCCTCGTTACCTTGTGTATTTAGCCTCATGTGTCTCCTTTTGTTCTTGTTCATGTTTTGATTTCATAGTTTTGTCTGTTTTTTTGGATTCTACCGTTTTGCCTGTCGAGTTGATGCCTCTGCCCAGATTAACACCTACTTTAATTGATCTGGTCCTGCCTGCCTGGCGTCTGTATTTAGGTGCCCCTTCCACGCCTGATTTTTCATGACAGTTTTTGCCAGAACTACGTCATGATATGGAAATTAAATACTCTTGAAATGTATTCTTTAATAAGAAAGTTGGTAGCACTTAAATTAAGGAAATAATTACCCGTATGAGTTGTATATGGCTCTATTTGTAAACCATGAATATGGTTCATCTAATTTGTTGTATTTAATATCTGTCAGATTTTATACACATACAGGTTAATAAAATCTAAAAAGATGTTCGATCTGAAACACTGGGTTTGCTTTGTGATCTGTTCCTCCCTCTGCTTTATCTACTAACACCAGAGTAACATTAGTCAACATTCACATCAATGCAAGAGAAAAGTGCATTTGCAGTGTAAAAATGTAAAAATGCAGCTTTAATGTCCAGCTGATAACAAAAAAAAAAAAGATGTTGTTGGATCTCCGCAGAACATTGTGATGCATCTTAGAATCTAGACATTTCCACACTTCTACTTGCAGGTATTTTATTTTATGACACAAATGTTATACAGTATACAGTATACCTATGTAAATAACCCTTAGTGTATTTGTTTGTTCGCTAAAAACAACTGTTATTTTATTTTGGTGCTTATCATCTTCTATTTAGTGGTTAACTTCCGGTTTTTTTTTATTTGTGATACTTTTATTTTGGAGAGACTTCTTCCTGTTTTAACTTTTCAGCACAGGTTACCATAGCGACAAACGGGACATGGAAAGGAAAAGGATCACACAGAGCGAAGAGTTTTGCTTTTGTGCCTAGCGACCCCCCACAAGCTCACAAGGTGTTTTTAGGTGTTTATGGTCTTTATGGTGTTAAAGGTGTTTTTTCAGTGTTTACGGTGTTTACGTTTACCACCATTAAATTCAAATACATCAGTAAGTGTCAATCTTCATTCGCGGAGGGGCAAGCTACATCTAAAATAATACGAGCCCAAATGAATGAATGTCACCATCAGTTAAATAAGTCTAATCCACCTTCAGATCATGTCTGAAGTTTCTTGGTGGATCTCCACTTTGCTCCTGTATTTCAGTCTCTCTCAAAAACCCTCTGCATCACCTCTGCTGAGAACTCGCTGTTTTCTGGTGCCTGTACCTTTAAGGCTCAGCTCCGTTGCTCTGCAGTGATGTAATGATGCTGTCGCTGTAACCAGGCAACCAGCGCAACACGAGTAATCGAAAATGAAACAAATCCACTCCACTGTGAGGCTGCAGCCAGTGTAATGAAATGTGTGGTTTTTACAACTCAAACTTAGTTTTGGCTTCACTCATGTTGCAGCCAAACTTCTCTGGTAACGAAGAAATCCAAAAAAGTGGATCCTTCACTTCAGACACTGTGGGAGACCATGTGGGATACTGTGGAGGTTATGGCTAATGCAAAGTCTGTCACACCCCGTCAGACGATGTTTGATACATTGTTACGTCACAATATATCAGAATCCAGAACGACTCGAGATGGTTTTAAAATCTCACTGTTCGCAGGCTCTGAGGCAGCCACACACCAAACAGTTCATATAAAAGACTTTAAAAAGTGGATTCTCCATAATATGTCCCCTTTAAATCAAACATAACCCGATCAGCCGCGATCGGACACAGCGGTGTACAATAAACACTGATTTTGTAGTTAAAAAGGCAGCACCACACTCCTCAGCGCTGATATGTGCTTGTTCTCCTGGGACTGAGGCTGAAGAGAGCCAGGAAGAGATGATGAGGTGCTGCATCTAATAAAGGGCCAGTGATGATAATGCTGAGCATAGTTGTCGTGAGCGTGATTACCACAACAAAGAGTCTAATGGAGGGAGCAATAGTGAATAGATCCTTCAGAAAATCTGCCATACTCCCATCGTCTGCAATTGATGCACGACGTATGACATATTCATGAGAACGAACATAAACATCGAGCTTCAACAACAGCTTTGACTCAAATAGATTGCAGGCAGTAAACACTCGAGAGGACGGAAACACAAAAGTGTGTAGTGGGGGTAATTGTTTGGATTTGTTTGTCCCACCCAGTGTGACATGGAAACAAATGATGATCAAACCAGTTGAGACATTTCCTGCCTGTTATCGTCCTCCAGTGTCCTCACCGCTCGTGTGTGCGTCGTCTCCGAGTTGTTAAAAGGAGGATGCAGTCGTCATCAGCGTAAACAAACACCCACTTGTCTATTGACAGTTGGGAGTTACTTCCACATCAAATCATCCTTATCGAGAGCACACACACACTCATAAAGTGACATGAGCTTCATGGGTAAAACCCTGACGCACTTGTTATCACATTTAAAACAAACATATCTTGGGTGATGCAGTCATGTGACCCTGGTCATGTGATTTAATGCCAACAATTAAAAAAATACATACACATGATTTGTATCAAGATCCAAATGGATGTCTGAATAAATAATGTTTTTGGGTTTTTGTACATTCTTGGTGAAAACTAGTGACACATATTTTCAAATCCTGGATATTCAGTGTGGCTCAAGTGGTAGAGTGGGTCGCCTGTGAATCGTAAGGTTGTAGGTTCAATCCCTGGCTCCTCCTGTGTACATGTCGAAGTGTCCTTGGGCAAGACACTGAACCCTAAGATTCTTCCTAGCACCTTGCATGGCAGCTCGGTAGCCATTGGTGTGTGTGTGTAAATGGGTGAATGAGTTGCCTTGTAAAGTGCTTTGGGACCTAGCTAAGGTCATGAAAGCGCTATATAAATATACTCCATTTGCTTTATTTCCACTTTCAGCTCATTTTTATGTTTAAAACGTTTCCTAAAGTTGGCACATGAAGTTTAAAAAAGGAGAAAATGTTAAACTGACTTCCCCTAAATGGGCAAACATGTATCCTGGGAGATGGTGTAAGTTGAAATATTAAGATGCATAAAAAAAAAAAGCATGTGTCATTTTAACCCAGATATATTACATAATAGCAATTAAAGTCTCCAAATATTTGCATATGACTCATGGTGACATAAAGCTGCTGCTGCTGCTGTGTGAGGTTAATAAAACAAGTCTGTGTGGATCTGCAGCCCCACCACTGCTGATTAAACTGGCGACTCCTTAATATGGATGCAGTATAGCCCGGAGTGTTTAATGAGAGCTGAGTGGTTAATGATTGTCAATGACAAGAAGACTCATAAAAGAAAGACACAGAGGCTGGTTAACGCTACATGCTCAAGTGAAACTGAACAGACAGAGTCACAGAGTGTTACACACTAAGCAACTTCATGCTAGTTGTTTGGGGGTGGGTTTTGTCTAGTGGATAAAATAGTGGGGAAAGAAAACACAAAAGACTAATTGAAAACAAGCTAATGTTGAGTAAAAAAAGCAACAAAATTTTGGATAAAATCAACAATGTTTTGGGTAACACATACTAAAATTTGAAGGTAAAAACAACAAAATATTGGATTAAAAACAACAAAATGTTGAGTTAAAAATGACACCTTTTTGGGTAAAACAACAAAATTTTTGGTAAGAACCAAATGTTGAAGAAACGCAACAAAATGTGTGAAAAAAACAATAAAATTTGGGGTAAAAGCTTGAAAATATTAGATAAAACAGAATAAAACAGACTGGTGGGTAAAAATCCATATTCTTAAAACAACCCGACATTTTTAAGTGTGTAGGAGATGGATGTAGTCACCCCGACATCACCTGTTGGTTTGTGGACTAATTTTGAATCCAGCAGTTTGAACGTCACCATGCTAATTGCTCGGAGCCAGAAGTGACCATATTTGGATATGAGGGGAAGAGTGAGGAGGTGGATCTGACCCTTGAGCCTGAGGACACTGTCCAGTGTGTATGAGACTCGAGCCAATAAACCACCTGTAAATCAGTAGAGACCACACCTGTCAATCAAACTAACCCCGCCCCTTTGTATTCCAAGTTTTGAAGATCAATATCTACTTAATGATGCAATAATTTTTAGATCGACCACAAGATCACCAATGAGAAGAAGAATTGACTTTAGCACATGACATCAAAATGACAAAAATTACTAATTTGTGTTTCATAATTGAAAATGACCATTTTTGAATTGATGTCAATTGGACATTTTTGGAGCCAGCATCTAGTGGCCATCGCTGGTATTGCACATTTTTGCACTTTACTTCTTCTTTACTGGATGGTTATTGAACTCTTAACCCTAGAGCAGTGCTCATAGAGGTCTATTGATAGTTCAACACTTCATTAACTGAGACTGAACCTGAGAGCAGTTTAAATATTGGACGGTCAGTGTAACTCCTCAAATATACAAAGTGACTCACTGTAAGATTTGGATGTTGTGCAATGCTTTTTGTTACATAATCTGTTAGTCTGTCACTTCACACTGGATCTCACACCTGGGCCACACACAACACACCCACACCAGCAACACAATAGGTTGTGTTTTCTGTGAATCCCCAGTAAAACCATCAGGGCTTTACGTGGATTGCTACACCACAGTTTTTGTTTTCTTAGGAGGAGCGTGGAGACATACCCGTTCAAAGCAAGACTACGTTTCCTTAATTGTGCAACTGAGTCTGATCAGCACAACACAATAAACGCAGCAGAAGAAACACACTCTCATACATCTCACGCATGGATGAAATGTCTGTGACGTCAGCTGTAGGTTTCTGAGGGGACTGGAGCTCCTTTCAAGCTGCACAGTGGCGGCCTGTCAAGAGGATGAAAGAAAAACCTCTTCTCCATATTCATTGTGATTTCAGTCGGTGGGAGTCAATTACGATCACAGCCGTGTGAGCGCCCCTGAAGTGGACGTGTGGTCGTAACTTCACAAGAAATAAAGGAGGATTTTTTTTTTCTTTAATGTGTCGCAGCTTGAGTCATCTACAGCTGATCGTGATCACTGAGTGAACAGATTATAGGGAGAGCTGTACTTTATTGATCCTAGTTAAGGACACCCACTCCTGCCTGGTGTGGCAAAAAAATAAGAACGCAACCAACTTGATTTATTTTATTTTAGTTAAAATTCAACAAGTGTGATTTTGCTGTGTTTGTATATTTGTTTTTGATCTTTTAATGATTGAAAAAAACAAAGTCACATGTCATCTTTGTTTCAAATGGACTTCCTGTTTGAGAGAAATCAGGCTCTGTTAAATGCAGCTTGAAAACAGTGTGTTTCCACAGTGTGTATGTATGAGAGGGACAGTCTGGTGTCCTGGTGTCTCATTTGCATCGTGTATGCTCTGTTGGGTTGAAAAGCTGCTCAACCATTTGGCTTCGACTACAAATAATTATTTCATCAATTCTAACTGATTGAACCACTGACTTCCTCTTAATGTTGTGCCTTGTGTCACAAGTTGTACGAGTTTCACATAACAACACAGACAATGGACCAAAAACACTGTGTGGACTGATTGGTGTTAGTGATACCACGTGACGCACACTTTTCACTCAAGTTTGAACTTTTTCAGCTTGTGGAGACATGGATTTGTGTTGATTTGTGTCTTTGCATTTACGATCAAATCATAGGAGGAATTCGCTTCACGTTTGAACTACAGGTCTCTCCAGAAATGACCTGGAAATGCTGATAAAGACATATGAAAACAATCTTTTAAAGTTCAGTCTGACACTGACTCACTCATACACTGTGTATAGAAATAGACTAAGCAAGAGGGGCTCAAAAATGATGCATGCAAAAAAGTGCAATACCCCCAACGGACACTAGAGGCTGTCTCAAAAAAAATCTCTAATTGACTTTTAATCAGTCAATACATTTGTTTCACACATGTCATTTGCTAGAGTTGATTCTTGTTATTAGTAAATCTCAAGACTTTTTATTTCCTGGTTAATTAAAAAATAAATACAAGTGAGCAGCACTGTTGTTTCTTTGGATATTAAATTGTATGTTGTACAATATATGCTGAATGTGGACACTGACTATAAAAGACTGGAAGCCCTGCCCACTACTTGCAAGGCTGTAATTATCATGTATATTTTGTGTAACTGCATCCATACAATTATACATAAATACACAGACTTCCAGCTTAATTATCACCTCATTTAAAGTCTGCATTCAGTTTATTTACTCTGCAAAGTGTTCATGATAAAGATCTTAATATGGTCTCTGGAATAAGACTCACTATTGACTATTTAAAAAAATGTGATAATAGAAAATGTGATGATAGAAAATCATCAGTTTCTATATTTGTCCATGTCTTGGTTGTATTCAGTGTTACTCAGGTGTTGGTAAAGCAGAGGTAAGTCAGATTTAATTCCTTTATTGTCTTTGCAGCAGGAAAGGCTGAGAAATTTGCCCAGAAATTGATTACCGTATTTTTCGGACCATAAGGTGCACTGGATTATAAGGCGCAATATCAATGAACGAGAATGAACGGGTCTATTTTCATACATAAGGCGCACCGGATTATAAGGCGCATTAGGCAACTGTCTCTTAACAGGTGCCATTTTGGGGTCCTTATACACACCGTAATATTGTGTTTATTTATTTATTAAAAAGGATCCGAATTAGCTGTTGCCAATAGCACCAGCTAGTCTTCCTGGGTCCAAAATACTGTGTGTCAGCGGAGTAATATGTACTGTGATACGTATTACTCCGATATTACTCAGCTCCCAACTACGGTAGCTGTAATGCTCCGACAATCCATCAAGCGGTGCAGCTTCGTAGTTTACCAAAGTCGTACTAAAACATGTTGACAGATTTTTGAGCGCCGCGCACCATAAAATAAGTTCGAGGTCAGTAAACACAACCAGAATTAATACATAAGGTGCACTGTCGATTTTTCTGAAAATTAAAGGATATTAAGTGCACCTTTTAGTCCGAAAAATACGGTAATGCAGCTCAACATGATCAAAATGGTTGGAACTTCATTTTCTTTTGGTCACTAGGCACATGAACGACTGAGTCCTGAAATAGAGATGGTCCGACAGCTCCACCTGTCCACTTCCTGCTGGGCCAGTTTCCTGAGCTGCAGCTGGAAAAAGAGCAGGTTTCTTGCTCTGAGGATATTTGTTCATTCACAGCAGGCCGAGGGCAGAGGGGCTTAAACGTATTGATTGGTCACAGAGCCGTGAGAGGCACAGATAGGAATCAGGCCTCCAGCCAATTCCATGTGGGAATTGAATGCGATGGCGATGATATTCTCAGCTCGCTGTGTCTAATTTCTCCTCTTTGATTACAATAGCCCGACTCTGTAATTCATGTGTTTTGATCGACTGCATCTATTTTCATGATGGACTGGCGATTGTCCTTTTCTCCATTGAATCGCAGCACAAATTAATCAACGTTTCTATTTCAGGTTTTTGCATGTTTATTCCTCCGTGGTTATTCTCAGAGGGTCTAATTGTGTGTTGCAGTTAGTGTGTCGTGTGCCCTCATCACAGCGAGGAGCATGAAATTAACCTGAGGGAGAAAAGGAAGCTCAGAGACACGATGAATAGTCAGAAACCTAATTACTCCTTCAATAGCGTGTGAGGGACATGGATCGGCATTAAACTACAAAAAGCCCGGCACAGCTTTGTAGCGTCCGCAATAAGTCATGAACACATGCAGAGAACAAATGGCTGGCGATGGCGACACATTCTGGGTTCATCTGTTTCCTCAGGACATGGTGGATCAGACAAGTGTTCACATTTCCAAATGCCCGAAGGAAAGTTTTATACTTGACAGATGAATATGGGAAATACAGATTTTTGGAAAGGACACTCATTTACTGACTTGCTGAGAGTTGGATAAGAGGGACTTTAATACCAGCAGCCAATTAGGGCTGGACAAAGAAACTGGATCTCAAAACTGAGGCCAATGAAGAAGTGCAATACCATAGATGGCCACTAGGTGCAGGCTCCAAAAAACTCCAATTCAAACACCAATAATAATCAGTCTATGGCTGAATCAGTGCTCGCAGACACGAAGCCACCTACGGATCATGTGACCACCAGCGGTCACCATGGTAACCAGGCCACTACGGCTCACAAAAAATATAAACCCAAAAGAAAACCCAATTATTTATGTGAATTTGCTCAGTGATATTGCATTTCATTCTTTCCTTGTTGTTTTTATATTCAATAATTAAAAAATAAAATAAAATCTCTACATTTATCAATCCTCTTTGATGTTCGCGGCGCGCCACTCGACCCCTTATGCGGCATCCTCCGTCGGTGAAATGGCACCAGTTTTGAATTTTTCTGTGTTTTTGCTAATTCAACTTTTGCTCATAAAAATTAGACACGTTTATATGCTATCTCTCCCTGCCCCACATCACACTGCTCCCGGTCCGCCATCTTGCCTAGTGACCATTGGTGCTCACTACTTTTAAAGATGCAATGTGGGAAAATTTGAGTGCACTGCTTTTTTCCGCTTAAGCAATTCGGACACGACTGGAAATGGCGTAACCCCCTATATAGTGCTCTATATAGGGAATAGTGTGGACATTCGGACACAGCCATGATTAAAAATTTTTGAATTAAAGTCAATTGAAGCCAGAGTTTTCTGGAGCCAGCCTCTAGTGGCCATCGGTGGTATTGCACTTGTTTGCACTTCTTCCACAATAGTCATTTTAGAGGCCCGCTTGTTTTGTCCATTTCTACAAACAGCCTATGGATAATACTCTATTGAAAAAATATTAATAATTCACCGAGATCTGTTCAGTATTTTTGGATAATGTTGCTAACGATAAGCAAAAGCAACATAATTTCCTTGGTGAAGGCAAAAATACATGAAATCTTGCAGCATCCTGTCTGAGTGCATCATGAAGATATCCTCCACACTCATGCTGCTACCCTCAAAGTGCCACTGGATTCATTACAGAGGACAGCTATCAGACTCTCCACTGGAAGTTAAAGCAGAGAGTTGAATGGTCAACTCTTTCATCTAAAGGCATCAGCATGTGTTTTCATTTCTGAGGCCCGGCTGTCGGACCTTCTGAGATATCTCTGGTCGAGGTAATCGTCATAACACCAGATCACAGGACAGACTGGCTTTGAAAGCTCCTCACAGCAACTGGGAAGAGTGGTTCCCCTTACTAATGAATTGAACTGCAGCACATTTTGAAGTGAGAGACATTTATTCCTCTGAGAGACTTTAAAGCTTTATTAGCTCATATTTCTAATAATATCAGTGACTGCTTTAATTAGTGTGCTTTTCTTTGTGTTTGTGTGAGGGTTGTTCTGGGGGAATAATGTTTATTGTCGTGGTCTTGTTTATGTGTAATTTGTTTTCTTTGGCATCGTACGCAGCTGGAATGAATAAAGCTTGTGAACTATTAATGGCTGTTCTACATTCATGAACATCTTTAGATACACATCGAGATGACACACTCCAGCAAAGCTTCTGTTTCAATAAAAACAACTAAAAATACAAGAATTTTTCATGATTATAATGCACTTTGAAGCTGTAGTTTTCTTTCATTTTGGGATTTTTTTGAATGTTAAATGAAAGATATTTACATGTGTAGAAGTTAATACTCATTTTTAATTACTAAACAAATCTATGGAGCATTACAAAACCAATGCTCCATCCTTCCAATTTATGAATATTATGTATGTGTTAGGGGTGGGACTTTAATGCATTAATTACGATTAACTAAACACACAAAAATTAACGCATTCATTTTTTTAATGTACTTAATCGCAGTTTGAATTCCAAACAACGCAAAATATTTGTCACTGCACGATTTCCTGGTACACGATTACACTGATGCACACGCCAGAGCTCGGCTAACGACCACCAACATCGAGCAATCAGATGAAAGCACAATTTAAGCTAGTCACATGACCATTTATGTTTCTGCAGATTTTACCAGAAGAAGAAAGAGGTAGAACTTGCACTTGATGTTGTATTTGTTTTATTTATTTTTACTATTTAAAGTCAATACTGTTGTGAATAAAGTATTTAAAGTACTTTAACTTTATGTCTGTTCAATTTGGGCCAGGGATATTTTCTATTTAGTTTTCTACTGTTTTGAATTGAAATGCAATTAAATACATTTTTCCAGACATTAAAAGAGCTTGAGTTTACAATATTCATGTCTGTGTTTATTATTTGATTCAGTAGTCCACTAACATCCATTAAAATAAAAAATAAATGTTGCATTTTGGAGCAAATATTATGTGATTAAAATGCGATTAATCAAGATTAATTAATAGCAAAGCCTCTGATTAATTTGATTAATTTTTTTAATCGAGTCCCACCCCTAGTATGTGTGAAAAACATCTAAAATAATATTGATTACCGTCATGGCTCCGACTGTAAAAAGTATGTATAGATACAGAATATTGTGTGTATTTTCTCAAACTACAAAATAATATTATTTTCATGAGGTTGTGTTTCTTTAAACCTCAATCATTATGAAAATGGGAGAAGCTTGCTCAGAACCTAATTCCCACTTCCACAAATAGGTATAAATGGACGTGTCTTTCTTACTTAGAGCTGTCATTACACGCTACCATTACACACAGCTGTGGCTGTTCATGGCATCTGCTTTATCATTAAATCCACATTTGTACTTCTTACCCATTATTGACAGCGATATCTAATCACACTCAAACCCTCTTATTGAAACAGACTCAATACAATTGACACAAACACAGGAAAAATACAGACGCACATGAATGAGATTAATAAAATTAAGAACACAAGTCAATTGGTTTAAAAACTTGCTTGACGTTGGCAGAATATAGATCGCAGCGTAGACGGCAATAACACAAGATACAGTCCGTGAAATTATCTAACAACCCAAACAAACAACGGTTTATTATTGGATTCATTGTGTCCATCAATATTTAATTTCCATTTTCCACTTTGCACACAGTCTTCTTTAATAAATGCCAGTTTATATAAGGAATAAAGCATATGCGTGTTTTTGTTTGTTGTTTGGCACGTCCGCTACAGATTTCAGGTTCGCTTCATGTAGATCAATATTTAATATTGATCACCTCTGTTCATCTTGTGCATGCTTTCAATTTGTCATTACATGTGAATACAATGTAATTCAACATTTAAAGCATTCATGTTATTTAAAAATGGTTCTGTTCTCACCTTTTAATTACAAAGGTGAAAAAGAAAAAAAAAGATGAATTACTTATAAAGTTTATTCATTTAATTTATTTTCCAACCAAAGACAATGAAGAAAACAATGATTTTTGTTTGACAGTGAAATTTTCCCACTGTGCTGAGTGAAAACCAGAGGTGCAGAAGCTGTCTGAGGTTCCTCATTAAAATTTTCACACCAAAAAAATCACCGCAGCCTCAATGACCTGAGGAACAATACACATATATAAGCAGTCAGCTTAATGACTCCCCATCATTGTCTCTTTCTCTGTATAGGAATTGACATGGCAATGCACGATTGTGTATTAATTGAATCACCCTGCCTGTGCGTTCAAATCGATACTGGGATTTATGAGCGAGTCTGAGACATATTTTTACTCTCACCTCCAGACTGGAGGGCACTTTAATTGGTGAAATCTATTCCTCTGATTAGACATAATTCACATTGGGCATTGTTTAATTCACTTGTAATTAAAGAGCCGAGTAAAGAGACAGGGGCTGTTTAATTAATTAACACTCGGATCCCTCACATGCAGATAAAATCTGCTGCGCACTCCTCCGTTTATAATTCACAGACAAAAGTGAAAAAATTTGCAGCTCGTCCCTACAGTGATAACATTTACTCAGACAGCACGCAGCAGTGTGTTCGACTGCGGCGCCGGGCTGGAGATCATGTTTGAACTCGACAAGTGAAAGAAGTGGAAAACTAGTCTATATGGGATTAATTAAAGTTCAGTGGCAATGCAGACGTGACGCGGTGCGCACCTGTTAGTAGCACGTGAGCGGATACTGATGCAGGTGTAAACTCAGAAGGTGAGAAGGTGTGTTTTTCAAAATCCAAATGTAATCAGATCCGGCAAAGTCACAGCTGGACTTGTCGTGCTTGCCAGTGTGAGTAATGCAATCACAGTTAGCAAGGTCATGAAAAACGGCCTGAGGATGCCACGGGGCGTCGTCGTCACTTGACTCTTGCTTTGCATGTTGCACCCGAGCTCCCAGCAGCAGCAGCATCCACGCAGGGTGTGTTTGTAATACAGTGTGAACATTAAGTGTTTTGGAAGTGTTATCTGCCTCAGACAGTAAACACAGACATGAACTAGAAAGCACTTAAAGAGCACAAACCAAAGGCTAAAGCATGATCCAGGGGTACTGATGCTGTTGACTGAACACTGTTGCCCTCCTGTGGTCAAACACCAACACTCACCAACTATAGCAGACACAGATATTCTGGATTTTGGGTAATAAATATTGTATTCTATGCAGATTTTAGATCATTTAAGGGTATTTAAATTCTTTTATCAGTGTGTATTTGTACTTACTCATTCATGCTACTTGTCTCTATAATTACATTTGTGTTGGGGTTGGTGCAAAATAACACCCAGATGCAGATAATAAGTGTAAGAAACTTAAATTTAATTCAACAACTAGAAAACAAAGGGCGCTGCAAAAACCAGCAGGAAAGATTTAAACAGTCCAAAATAAACATGGGGAACATAATCCAACTGAGGAACCAAAAACAAACCCAAAGTAGGGTGATTTAATGAGTAAGTAATTAACTGACAACACACAGGTGAGCACAGGAGTAGGACAGGTGAACCACATTAGGGCGGAGCCAGCGATCACACAGGAAGGAGGAGAACAGGGACAGGAAGTGAACAGAACACAACCGAGAAAAGCCCTTACCAAAATAAAACAGGAAAAGACAATGGCGCAAAAACTAAGACAGAGGAGACAGTGTAGCAAATCTAAACATTAGGAAACACAAAACTGAACCAAAACAAGGAAACTTAATAACACAAACCAAAACCACAAGAAATCATAACAACTTGTTTTGTTTTTTTGGACATTTTAATACTTACACTTGGTTTTTGTACAAATATCACAACTTGCACATCGAGTATTTATTATTTATTGTTCTGTTTGTTTTATTTATACTATTTTTGTATTGCTGATAGTATTTTGTTGTATTCTGATTTTATTTCATTTTTTACTCAATATATTCTATATTTCTTAGATTTTTTACTCCTTGCCTTTTGCCTTTGGTGTTGGTTGTCTGTTGTCTTGTGGCGAAGGATCAATAATCTATCTAT
Organism: Pseudochromis fuscus; assembly: GCA_900323345.1. Lineage (NCBI taxonomy): Eukaryota > Metazoa > Chordata > Actinopteri > Pseudochromidae > Pseudochromis > Pseudochromis fuscus. The sequence continues at coordinate 1,300 of OOFC01044586.1, read as the reverse complement.
CCGTCTATCTATCTGTCTATCTAGACAGGAGGCCTTTTGTCAATACCTATCTCTCCAAAACAATCATCAATATCTCTTCAGTAGTTTTTCTGTAATGACAGACAGATAAACAACAAGAAAACCAGCACAGGAGAAACCATAACCTCGGATCTATTGGTGCATCTATACTGGTACCTACTCGCTTCGCTTCACCTCGGATCGCTCGGGATCGGCCCCTCGGTTGCATTTACATTGCAGAGGATAGTCCCTCCTCCGTGTAGCTGGCCGTCATTGGTGATGTCATCTTTTATGCGATTCTTTAGTTTCTGACCGCGCCGTCGTCCTGAGTCCATGGGGCAGGATTTCTAACAGCTGCCATTTCTCTTCTTGTTGTTATTTCAAACATGTCTGCACGGTTTGCCAAAGATTTAAAAATGGCGTGTTTGTGGGGACAGATTAAGTGTCGCGCAGTGATGACGCAACGACGCAGTGACGATTCCGACCAATAAGATTTTAGTACCTGCTCCGACCTGACCGGGTACTTTTTTTGGAACCACAGGAGAGGAGGTACGAAAAGTTGGACCAGGTACCAAGGTCCAGGTACTTTTTTGCCAGTGTAAATGCACCAAAGTCGAAGCAAAGCTATGGCGAGTAGGTACCAGTGTAAATGCGCCATATGTTCCTAATATTTAAAACTATTCTTACTGACTGTCTGGGTTAAAGGTCGTGGTAGTTTATTGCTGTTTAGTCCAGTTTGACTTGGCTCTGTACGATTAATTTAAAGCACTGGTTTTGTCTTACACTGGTGTCTATGAGCTGGTGATTGAATGTGTCGTAAAATTTCTTCGCTGCATCTTCACATTTAATGCAACACAAACGAAGCCCGACACATGTAAGGGGTTAACATATCATACATGTAGCACATTCAGTGTAGGTGGAGCTTCTTCTGATCTTACTTCAAAACAAACAAACAAACAAGTGAAGGCAGGTGAAAGCAGAGAGTCTGTCAGTTAATGTGTATATATGCAGTTGTAAAAATGTTCTGACACTGCTCCAAGCACATTAAATGGATTTTACTTTGAAAGAGGGAATCAGAACAATATCATCATTGTCCCTGATCTCAGCACACAAATAGCTCAGTTATAAAAATTTATATTTGTGATTTTGAAAAGGCTCTGACAGTCGGATGAGATGGGACTGCACTTCAGAGGGCAGGAGGAGAGATGTGCCATTACCTTAGAAAACTGATTTATTTTTTGATTGTAAATAATTTACCATCAGATAAGCCTTCAGGGTTTGAAGTTTGCCTCTGTTAGGTCTC
>OOFC01044582.1:0-22922 GCA_900323345.1 Pseudochromis fuscus | reverse complement strand
GGAATTTCGTAGATGACGTTGCACTTATTGTCTCCCTCAATCTGGTCTTTTGGATGTACAAGCAGTTGTTTGAGTTTTAAATGTGGTTTTATGGCGGTGCCTACCTTGTGTTTCCTCATAATGCGCTGAATGGGTTCTGTGCCCGGTTGGGAGGCTGGATCCGTTGGGCGCTCCACCACACGCCGTTACGGCGTGGGCGTGGTTGGCCCGGCAGGTCTGGCACCCCCGTTGGGTGTGCTGCACATGCCGGCTGTCAACATCTGCTGGCTGACACGTCACAAGCTGTCAGACGCTTCTGAGGAAGGTGACAGCGGTTCACCGAAACTGTCGTGCAAGGTAAAAAACGCCATTTATATTCTATGTCTGAACAAAGAACTTAAAAACAGTTTGACCTTTGTTAGAACAGCACAACAGTTTATGCCTCGTTTTGTTCTCCTTTATTGTTTCAGACAGTGATCCCAACATCGGCCTATCTCACATTGACATATCTTTCGACTCCTCCTTACTCTCTTTCACAGACTGCTCCTAATTACTCTCTTCTAGGATCTGCTTCACGCTGCTTTGTATTTCCAAACCCACTGCAGTGAACCTCAGAAATCTTGCTTGCATTTGTTGCGCTACGGCGGAGCCTGCAGACTCCATTAATATGAGCGAGGTGGCTGCCAGGTGGATGCTGGATTAATAGAATACCGACCCGGTGAGTCAGACCTCTGTGGTAGCAAAGTGAATAAACTGTGTGCAGAAAAGCCTCAGGACCTAATCACCATGCACCTCCTTGTGAACTAACAAATTACTTTCTTGATACTTCTCGTGAGTATTAGAGAAAGACAAAGTGGGTATGGATGTATTGCATATTGCATTTGTTTACTGCCGGCGTCGTTGGGTGTGCTATATTCCAGACACCAATTTGCATTCTTTCCCTGCAGTTAAAGCCGCTATTTGTGTGCCCCCAACCTGTGAAGTACGGGGAGATTATGTGAGGAGAGTGGATGCTAATGAACTAGCAGGCCAACCCGCTCATGAGCTTCTTGAAGTCTTTCATGACTGTTGTGCTCATTACCTTCCTGCATCTACTTATTTATTGCAGAGCTTTGTTGCTATTTAAATCTCACCCTAGGAAACATGAAACACCTGAAGATATGTTGTGTTCACAGTAGTAGAAGTAGTCGCTGTCAAAGAGTAATACCTAAAGGAAGCCTTGGAGTCTTCTAGACCATCAGAAAACATTTCAGTAGGTTAAATATTATCTATCTATCTATCTATCTATCTATTAATCAAACAATCAACTACTGTGACTCAAAAGACGTAAGCCACGTCCACACGGAGACGAAACGAATACGTCTTCCCCGAAAACGGATATTTATATCTGCGTCCACACAAAAACGCTGAAAACGCTGTAGTCAATATGCCAGGCCTGTATGTGGCGCTGTAACGCTGCCACAGAAACACACCAACACAAGGAAGAAGACACAGAGCATGCGCATCAAACCCGTACGAGGTAAAAACAACACCCACAACAACACACACTTGTTGCTCACGGTAGTTGTGTAGTTTCAGAAGATTTTGCTGTAAAAGTCAAAACAAGCCCAGTAGCTGCTGCAGCACTAACGCGACGCTGTGTCCCGCCATTTTTACTGTTGTTGTTGGGGTTGCGCAGGTGAGTTAAGGGTCAGAGGCGGGGCTACAGCGGCAGCGTTTCAGGAGAATGCGTATTCGCTGTCCACACGGAGACGCAGCGGGTGGCGTCTTCAGACTTTCCCACTCTGGGACCCGGTTTCGGCTGCCATATCTCCGTCTCCGTGTGGAAAAAACTTTGCCGTTTACACTGAAACCCGTCTCCGTGTGGACGGGGCCTTAGTGGGGCCTTCCACCACTGTCTCACTTGTAGCATAAGCAAAGCTCAACAGCATGTCCACAGCGGCAGAGGAGAGCGACATTGTTGCTAGCTAATGGCTCTTTTCCACTATGTGGTACCAGCTCTACTCTACTCGACTGTACTCTACAGAGTATAGTGGCAACTCTGTGTAGCCGGGTGTCAGGTGAAGGAGAAGGAAGTTCATGAAGTAATCTTCACAATGACTGTTGGATTGAGGTGAAAAATTAGTTGTTTTAACTTTAAATATGTTCTTAGTTTGTTAAGTTACAGCCTGTTTCAAAATTTGCTCCGACATTTTTGGAGATGTGAGGTCCTGCTACAACCTCCGTCGGCTCTTACACCGACCGGGCAATCAGAGCTCAGGATCCACGCTGACAGCAGCCTGATCTTAGCAGCTGGTTTTAAAACTTTGTGCTGGCTCTGACGTCTCTTTCATGGTTAACCACAGATTGTTATTAACTGTTGTGAGTTCATCTAACAGACACTGGATGTACATCTATTTTGTTCTCAGGTGAATTTATGGTTCATAACTTTCAATATAATTTTAATGTTGCACTAAAGCACTGTTATTGTACTTTGGACTGATCTTTTTTAGTGTTTTTTCTTCACATTGTAGAAACTTGTTATTCTGACTGTCACTGTGCAGACTGTGTTGGCTTATGCGTTGAGAGGAGAGTCGAGTAGAGTAGAGCTGGTACCATGTAGTGGGAATGGCGGCATTGTAATTTTCAAGGCGGGCTTTCACAGAAAACATAATAGATAATAATAGAAAACAGAAGACCAACTTAATCCATCCATCCATCTTCTATACCTGCTTATTCAATTGGGTCACAGGGGGACTGGAGCCTATTCCAGCTGGCAGTGGACGTGAGGCAGGGTACATCATGGACAGGCCATCGTTTGAGTCCAACTTCAACATTGGAATTTACAGAGAAGGTGTGTTGAACATTAGTCTGTGATTGTTGTGTTAAGTTTGCTCCCCTCTACTGGGCAGTAACATCTGGCAACTACACCTGTGGCCAAGTTGCCAGAAGCTACAATGCTACCAACACAGATTGTACTGAAGCTGCACATTGTGATGCAGCATGGATCCAGACCATAGACCCTGCTTTAAAAGTAATCGTAAAGTCTTTAAATCAATTCCTAACGAACAGGCAGCCAGTGAATAGATGCCAGGATTGGTGTGATGTGATGTGGTGTTAAAAACAGTAAGAAGCCGAGCTGCTGTGCTCTGAACTAGCTGGAGGTGAGAGAGTGATTTATGGTTTGTGGTGGTAAGATTGAAGTTGCAGTTGCTTATCCATGATAAACTCAGCTGGAAACCTGGAGCTGAAACTCCAGATTTAATAGTCAGTGATAGTAGGAGTAGCGCTGCGCCTCAAGGGCTCCTTTAGGATCCTTTACATTCTTTCCACTGAGGCACATCATTCGTTTCTTCGATATGTCGACAACACACAGTTGTACCTCCCTATCACTGTTGTAATCAGAAGGCTGAGGTTGCTGCAGGATTGTCTATGTGAAACCTGTGTCAAAATTCCCTTCAATCCAACTTCAAGGCCCCCTACAAACACAAAGAGGCCTATTGTAGAAGATCTTGGCGTTTCATTCAAAAGTAATTGTCATTTTGAGCATCGTCCCACAACTGTGTTCTGGTCATCTCCGAAATATTTCAAAAATACAATCTATTTGAACTTTGATCTCCTGATGCCTTCCCTGTTGCAACATGCTCTGGTGTTAGCCAACAATCCATTGATTGACTTCCAACTGTACAGAACTCAGTTGCAAGGCCAGAACCAAGCTGTGTGAGGACATTGCAGCTGTTTTGGCCTCCTTACACTGGCTTTCAGTACAAATACAAAATTGACTTTAATAATTACTTTTAAAGCTTCTTGTTATTGTTCTGACCTCTTTGTAGCAGTAACTTGTGATTCTTATCAGTTCCAGTTCTTTTGTAAAACCTCAGGGACAAACTATTTGCACTCAGGGTATTACAACAGATATCGAATTTCATCATTTATTGATTTCAATTTCCTGTCTTGTGTGAAGCACGTATTTTAAAATTTGAATTGCACTAGCAGTAGTGCTGCAGAACTCAAGGACCGGGGCTAACTTTCCTTTAGCTATACTCTTGAAATGTCTGAAGTATGAATGTTGTACTGCAGACGAATGTTCACACGTCCACCAACACACAGACGTACTGCTAACCAAACACACAGCCAACACCCACAACAATGCATCACCAGACATAAATTTGAAAAAAATAAAACAAAAAACCTGCTTTAACCGCTGCGAGGGTTCGTTTCCTACATCACACAATCGATCAGAAAGGACAAAACCAGTGGAGCATCAGCAGTAAGAATTGTGGGTGCTCGGTCTGATCCCTTTACAGGTAAGGGTGAGCTTTTGGTCTCGGTTTTGGCTTCAGCTGAAAGGTGGTTGGAGCTACAATCTGGAGTAGCCTCGAATCACTTTGACAGAGTATTGATGTGTACTAGCTGAAGGCTACAAGCCAGGCCAGGTGTTGTGTTGTAAGATAAGTAAAAACCGCTGACCTGGCAGTACCAGGTGGAAAGTGCTGGAACAACCAGATCCTCACCCCATTTGTTCTGATCAACAAAAATCTGGCTTAAAAAGGAATTGACTTTTTTGACGAGTTTCTGCCCCAGGAACTAAGTGATGGAAACACCGAGATAACCTTCATCCAAATGTCCTGGGTTCAAAGGTTTCAATGCTAAGGCCCATAAAGACAATATAAAAGTGTGTTCAGAGTCCATGTTTGCATCTAAAGTCAATGACAGGACAGCTAGCAGTGATACAAGGAAAGGACATCCTCCCCAATGTTTCTGCTTGATCAAATATCTGGCATTGATTCTCTGGCTTTAATCTGTTGTTATTTCTTTGAAATAAAAAGAGAAAAAGAAGCAAGTGAGGCTGGAGGAACATAACTGGAGCTCCTGCTGGGTTCTGCTAATATTTTTTGCTTTGTTTTCTCTCTGAGCACCCCTTGCAAAGCAAAATCTATTGTCCAAAACTGGTACAATGCTAATTTCTGCTCCTTTATCACACCTTCTCTGGCAGGATCAGGGAACTCCTGCTGCGACTATTACTTTATGTTGTTACCTCAAAGGATAAACCTGATTCCTTAAATAAAGTGTCTTGTCTTTACTGAGTTAACTACCTCTTTAAGGAAATATGAACGGTATGAATATTTAAACCGTAAGGTACTCTTGTATTTTATTGTATTTCATTTCTTTATGTGTGTGTATGTCACCCACATGAAAGTGCTTACCCCTCATGGGTTCAAACTATTCATTACATTACATTTCGTTTCAAAAATATTGGTTATTTTATAGCCCGGTCATAAACAGAAATACTCTGCCCTCTCTCCTGAGCTTTGCAAATAAAATCAGCTACAAAAAAGGTTCCCACCCTGAAGCACAACTCACATTTTTCCACAATCATTCAGCCAAAAGAAGTCGACACGAACATTTTCACCTCGTTCACACAACAAACACAGTCTGTCCTGCTCTGGCGTGGTATTAAATCTGCTGATCTTTAGTGCTAAGGGTGATCTTCCTGAACACATGGAGATCGTTTGACATTTATGCGTAATGTTTGTGTATAAGAGTGAGTAGTATAACCTTTAATATAGGTGCACAGGCCAATCTTGACAGAGAGGTTCAAATTACACAGGTCTGACCCACGAGACCCAGCTGGTCTTGGATCGGTTCAGGCCTAATCCGGTGATTGTCAGAGGTGCATGGTGCAATTTAGAAAAGCTCCGGCCGCCGAGGTAAGGAGCTGAAGTCGATAAAACTGCACCAGACTGCAAAGGGGGTGGAAGATGAATCCAGCTCAGACTTGATTTTGATCTTCCAAATTTCCATCTCTTTGTCTCTGTTGCTGGTCCCTCTCATGCTGTCTTTGCTTTTATTGTTTTGTCTTTCTGCATCATCTTCTCAGCATCTTTCTTACCCATTCCCTTTCTAGTGTATATATCAATTCATGACTTGGCAAATCCACTCAGAAAAGACACAACTAGAATATGTCTGTTTCCATTTACAGTCTGAAAAAGTAAAGACACTTCATTTTTTTTTAAATCCTGATTAATAATGCCAGGCCCTATTGGCTTGATGGTGTTGACTATAGGTTCAGTTTTGGGTTAGGCGCTCTCACCAAGCTGTAGACAATGGAGGTTTCATTGGAGGTCATAAAGTGGGAGGTAATAGCTTTGAAGTGCGGACGAACCGCTGCACTCGAGGGAAATCCCGGGTCCTGAAATAGCCGGGTTTGTTTGGATAGCTTGTTTACACTTTGCCACCCCAATTTGGGCACGGTGGCGGGAGCAGGAGCTGGGCCAGACCGGGCCTGCTGCTGATAGCCAGACAATAATAGACCCCGGCAGCACACAGGGGGATCTCAATTACATCGCTTCAAAAAGGGTGTAGATGGGAGACGCTGGGAAGGCTGTTGATAGGAGGAAGCAGAGTAATTGTTTATGTGTGTGTGTGTGTGTGTGTGTGTGTGTGTGTCCACCTAAATTGTAGCCCACCACAATTGCTTGAGAGGCATGAGTTTAGAATTGCATTTCCTTGTGTTAACCTCTAAACTAACACCAAGGACTTAATGATATCAACAAATAATGAAGAAAATGCATTTCTGTGTGCCGGAATAAAATGTAAGGTTTACCAAATAGATAAATAAATTGATTACTAATAGAATTATTGCCCAAATGAAAACTTTTGTGTGTCCAAAATATACCATTGTCATGATGGATCATTTCTTATTTACCATATTTTCCGGACTATAAGTCGCCGCTTAAACACCGGTGTGGCTCAGTATCGGCAGCACGAAGCTTGTTAGCTTTTTACAAGCTAGCAAGCTCCGTGCCGACGATACATTTAGCCTCGTCATATCAGACCCGGTCAGAGTGGACCACATGAAACTGTTCGAATAAATTCAATAGCGGCTTATAGACAGGTGCGCTCAATAGTACGAAAAATACGGTAGATCCTACAGTGTGAAATAAAATCGCCACTGGGATTTGTAAATATAAATTCACAATTTTGTTGCTTTGTGATTACAATGAAATGGAACAACAGTGTAGAGCTATACTGTGAGACTGCACTTTAAGCTAAATGCTATCGTTAGCATACTTACATGCTCAGTGGTCATTTTAACATTCTGATGTTAGGTAGGTATAATGTTTACTATATTAATCAACTATTTCATTGTGTTAGGAAGCCAGTTTATGATGATTAGCTGTACACACTATTATACATTACTTACTGCAGTTACGCACTAGTCCAAACAAACTTTATCATTGTAAGTGTACGTCAGCAAGCATAAAATTATTAATGATGCTATCATTAGCTAACATAGTCGTTAACCGTAGGTATGTTAGCTAACAACTCCAGCTGCCAGTGGCATTCACTTTTGTTTACTTAACTTGTCTGAAGTATATTGTTCTAATTAGCTTGCTAATGTTTGACAACTGGCTAACGTTAAAAACATTAGCAGCGGATCTGACAATGTATTTGTACTGAACTGTATCTGAGGACTGAGTTGGCTTAGCATATAATATTAAGTTGATGTTAACTGACATTAAGTTTCATTGGACTTTTTATCCAGTGACAGTGTTCTGAGATCATGTATCAGCTCCTACAGTTAGATCAGCCTCCTTCACAAAAACTGTTTTATTTCTAAGAAATAAACCAGTTCAACAAAGGTAACGTCTATTTCTTCATTTCTTTGATGATGCAAATGAACGTTCATGGTGATTCTGTGTTGTGAAAAGTTTCTGTCTTGTTTACAAAGTTTTGTTGACTTTTTCGCTGAGTCATCACCATTTATATCTATACAACCAATGTGTTTATAGTTAAAATTACAACTAGAGCACAAAATTCTTTAGTAGACCACAAAAGTTCTTCAGTCTTTCTTCAATGGGAACATCCCCTTGAGGGACAGAGGTCCAGCCACCAGAAAAAAAAAAAATCCTGTGGGAAACACTGGATTAAATTATTTAATTTTAGTAGTGCCAGCCTAGGCTCCCATAGAGGGAGATCTAGGCTGGAGGATGTACAGTTTATGCAAAATACACAGTGTACACATAGTGCTCAGAGGCAGCAGAGGAACATACAGTGACTGTTCAAACAGCAGACTCCACTCAAAATCTTCACGTTAAGTTGGGCCCACCCCCAGTGGACAGTTGCATTTCAAGTAAATATGAAGTAGCTCAGAATGATCAGGAAGATTTTCCCATTGGAAAAGTCCTGGATAAGTTTGGATAATATTCAGCCATGAAAATTAGAGGACACGACTTACACCAATCTGTTTCTCAAAGGCCTGATATCACTGAGTATACTGGCCTTGCCTTAAAAGCTTGAGTCATGCAAACAGATCTGAACCCCCCCCAACCCCCTCATTTATTAGCTCTCATCCTCTAGTCCGGCTGGATTTATCTGGCAGTGCCGCGGTCTCCCAAAAAGCCACCGCCACCCCCCCCACTTCTTCACTTCATCCTCCAGCCAGATAAAACAGAGACTGAGAGTTTTGGCAGCGTCGGCGCAGCGTTCTTACCCGGAGGCTAGAAAAGAAAAGAAAAGAAAGGCGAGGGGTGGAGGGCTGTTGGGAGGTGAGCGTTCAGCATGAGATTTGATGTGGAGTCTGCTCTGAAGAAAAAAGTCAGAAACACACACACACACACACACAGCACAGTGATGCAAATGTTCAAGCACTTTGTTGTTTCTCCTAAACTCCTCTGAGCAGTCATTCGGCGGCGCACCGGTTAGTGTCAGCAGCGAGGGCGACATGCAGGAGGCAGGTTAGAGGACTTTCAGGTGATGTCATTCATCTTCTGCCAGCCATATCAGAGGGCTTTTACTTTTTTTCTTTTTGTTTAGTAGGAATGAAACAAGTCGTATGCTGCTGTGTATTGGTGTGGAGGACATGTAAGGATTTCAAAAGTAATTAGTAAAATATTTTTTCTTCTATGTGCATCGTTGACAGAGGGAAGGAGTTGTAAATCTGGAAAGTACTTTTAGTTTAAATTCCACATTTTAATTAATTTATTTGTTTGATTTTTGTGCATAATAGGTATCATATATAGACCGCTGGGTTGTGGATTTGTGTTATGAAGCCAGGAGTTTGATATTTAAATGTGGTAATGTTTGTTTTCTGGGTCCAGAAGTGACCATATTTGGATATGAAGCATGGAGTGGGGAGGCGGGTCTAACCCTTGAACTCAAGGACATTGTCCAATGTGTATGAGACTCAACTTCAGGGCTGCTGTCATTGGAGAACAGACCCGTCAATCCAAATAACCACATCCGTAAACCTCCCCCTACTCAGAGTGATATCTCCTTAATGATAAATGATTTTCAGATGGATTAGATCTATGAATCAAACCAACAACACTCCTAAATATTTCAGTTTTTGAAGCCTAATATCTCCTTAATGATTCAATCCCATCAGAATGACTTGAGGGAAAAATGTATTGACTGAGTATTTCATGACTGGAAATGACTGTTTTTGAATTGAAGTCAATTGGAGAGTTTTTCCCTGGTGGCCATCGGTGGTATTACACTTTTAACACTTTTACTTTGGCCTAATTTTTACATCCACTGTCCAATGTGTATTACACACTGAGGTTTATGCACAGTTAGGAAGCATATCTGACTTTCATTCAGTTAAGTTCAATTTGTTCTGTAAAATTTCAGTCTCATTTTTACTAAATACACTTTTCAGACCACTTTACTCGACTTCACCTCAAATGAAAATCAGATTTCATGAGATTAACTTTTCTGCAGAGCTGGGTCTGTAGCTCTCCTCTTCCACTGGTGACATGTAAAACACAATTTAACACCAGTGTTTCTTATTGAAATGCTCCTCATGAATTCTTTGTCTTCTCAGCAAAGAACAAAATATTTGCTCAAGCAGTTGCTCATCTTTTGTCCTCATAATTCACTCGAGGGAGTCTAATGTCCATTCCCGCCTTGGAAAAGCTCCCGCTTCAGTACTCTATTGAATTGCGTTGGCAGGAGAGAAGATCTGGAAACTTCTGTGTATAAAATTTAAAACTATATCTGCTCAGCCCAATATCACCAGGGACACAACAGGTTAGGTTTCTAATTTGATTAAAATGTCCCTTTAAGGCTCCTAGCAGCAAGTGTTGGTATAGAGCTTGTCTATATTAAAGCCTTTAATAAAATATCAAGCTGTTTAATTAATTAGAAATTATACAAAAAAAGCAAATTTAGTGGAGGAAAAGTGTGATTTATCACTCAAATGAATTCCAATATGTAGCTGTTGAGAGATCTATGGCATCACTGCAAAGCCTCTGTAGGGAAGGGTGAGGGGGAGGGAGGGCTGAGGGGAGGTCGATTAAAGGGGGAGGGAAGGCAGAGCTGCAGTGCTGTACATACCCCTGAGTCTACAGGCAGCTGAATAAGGCTCAGCTGGGCATGCAACTCCTCCCGCTTGGACACTTCCTATTAGTCGGAAGTGATGGTTGCAGCCGGACAGGAGAGGGAGGCGCACACAGGAAAAGAGGCACAGAGGTGAGAGGTGGAACCACCACAGCAGTAGACAGGAGCAGAAAGGAGAAGGTTATAAATAAAGAAGGACAATTCAGCCTGTTGGATCATTTCTCCATCACTTCACCATGCAACAGAAACATATCAAAGCAAACTGTCCTGGATCACAGTGTGCGCTCGTGTGCCACACATGTGCAACTGGAATTAGTTGGCAGCAAATCAGGACAGGAGGAAAGAGTAGAAGTGCAGCACAGCCATGTTTTTTACCCCTTCAGGTGTATCACCCGGTTCAGAAAGCAGATGATCCTGACGTATACATCGAATGTGCAGTGCAGCTATGCATCGTTCAGGACACTTTGTGCACAACATGGCAGCATTCCTATGCATCTGACGCATACAGTGCATGTCTGCTGTGGTGTGAAATGTATGTATACTGTCACAGTGAGAGGTGCAATAAAAAAAAAACAAAAGAACAGCTTTATGCCTCTCTTCTGTTTAAAAGGTCTCCGTAAAGAGACAAGTCGCTGTGGTTGCACTCTCTGCGGTGGATATTGGATTCTGTCGCACTGTCACAGCCTAACAAAGACACACAATGAGAGGGAAAAGTAGACAATGGGAATAGGATAGGATGGAGGGAGGAGTTAAATCAGGGAAATAAAAAGCAGACAAAGACAAAATAAAATGTATATGATGATTTCCCTTCTGCCTTTATTTCCAAAGCAATATAGACATTAGAAGTAATACAGTTGTGTGTGTGTGTGTGTGTTTTCTGTGCACTATACATCTCTCCTGGCTTGTCTCACGTCATTCAAGTGCCCGTTACCTAGCAACCCTGACGCAGGGAAAGTTTGGCTGACTAAAAATAAACTTAGTGTTTGCAGAAAAGGATGTAAAGTTGAAAAAAGGGAGAGGGAGAATTAAGCCGACGGCTCTGTGATAATACAGCAGGGTTGAGGGAGGGGAGCAGAACCGTAGGGGCTTCCACATACACTTGTGTGAGTGTGTATGTACTTGTCTTTTAAAAGTTTCCATCTCCTTCCTCCGCGAGTTCAGATGACATTTATTCATGTTTGTAAAATTGCACCGTAGTCGAACTCAAATCTGGATTCTACTCTAAATTGATTTGTACTGTACCCTCATACTGTTAGCTGTCAAGTGCTAGCAACTTAAGTTCTCTTTCTATATAATCATGTTAAACCATAGACTGTATATAGAAAGTGGATAAAGCTAACAGGACATCACCTATTTGTTTGTAGACTCTTATTTTGAAGTGTGGAGTTTTGTATTTGTTGGTTTTTTGGAGCCAGAACCAGACCAGGACTGGGGAGGCGGGTCTAACCCTTCAACCCAAAGACACTGCCCAGTGTGTATGAGACTGTCAATCAAACTAGCCACACCTCTAGATATTATTTGAAGCTTAATGATGATTTTCAGATGGACTGTCCGACCACTAAGAAGAAGAGCTGACTTTAGATGATGACATCAGAATGACTTGTGGGAAAAATGTATTGACTGAGTTGATTTTTTTTTTTTTTTTGAGCCAGAGACCAGAGGCCATCGTGTACATTATTTGCACTTCTACATTAGCTTCCCTTTTGAAGCCTCATTGTTTTTGTCCATTTCTATACACAGTCTATGTCTTAAACTCACAGTTACCAACAGTAGGCAACAGTTTGTCCACATGGAAGTAAAGAAACAACCTGTGAACATAATGCTGCAGTATGACCACCTTAAGCAGTAATGTTGTTAGCAAACTAGCTTGTGGGCATCTAGCTAATTCATAGCTTCTTTAGTGTTAAGTTACGGTTGTGTTTCAGCAATTTTTACTGGTATTTAAACTCTGTTTTTGGTCTCCACCAACTGGTATTCATGTTGGTCAGGTAGTGTACAGTAGTTATTCAGAGCTGAGAACAGCTGCCTGCTCAGAGTAGCTATAGAGTCTTTATTTTCTGTGGGTTTTGACAAAATGAATAAATATGGATATATGACTGATTTAAAACCTAATAATTATACCTGCTGTAAGTTTGTATTCCACCTGAAAAGCGTGAAGGTAGTTAATCAGGTGCTGTTTGGTGCTAGTTGTTTTGTCAGTGTTAGCTGTCTCTCCTTCATGTAGTGATAACAAATGACCAAAATGTTAAAAACCCGAGGCAAACAATAGCACTGTGAGCACAGCAGTCTGTAAATTATCCGGTGATTAGTCTGATTAGACATGAGTTACATATCTGTATTTTCCCAGCACATCGTGATTTGGGTTTCCACAGCAGGGATACAGTCCCTGGAAGCTTAAGCAAATTAGTCTGTTGACAGATCACAAGCAAAACAATGTTAAACTTTGTCTGAAGTGTCATCCTCTGGAAAACTGAACAATAAAGCCTGAACTTTTTAGTCAGTCTTTGTCTGTAAAATCTTTTTTGCTGCTTTATTCTGACTCTTATTATGTCTAAAATGTTTGCTGGGTTTTGAAATGATGGATTCATAACAATGGTAAAAGAAACTTGAACAGTCAGTGAGGTTCACAGACTGTGTGTAGAAATGGATGAACCAAGTGTGATGTCACCCATACCCTTTTTCCACCAAACAAGAACGGGTACTAGTTCTGGGCTGGTGCTAGTCCTGGTGGTTAGTTGGTTCAGATCCCGTTTCTCCTATGAACCAGTTTGCTTTTCCACTGGTAAGGAGCCAAGTTGGGGCCGCGTCACCGTAAAAGGTCAGTAGGTGACTGCATAGGTAGCCGGTTCCCAACAACCGGCCGCTAGCAAGCTAGCCACTGTTAAAAAACTCCTGTTACCCTGTTACTATCAGTCCATCAGATCTTCTAGTTACAACATGTTTGAGTTAACAAAGCAGTGTTGCATCGCTACGTGTGGTATTTATTCAGTGTTGGGAATTTACAATGTCCTTCCTGGTCGCATATGACGACAAAGTGCACCCTCACTGTAATAATGTTTAAATGGAGGAGCTGATCATGTGCATACAAGTGCTGTTCCTGGTTTTACAGTCTACATTGAGATCCAGAGCCAAAACCTTATTTTCATTACTCTACTCTTCTACTATCACTAGCTGTGTTTCTACCGTCACTCCTCCAGCTCCTGGCGTAGTCGCTGCTTAATCAGTGCTAAGTCTAGCCCAGCGTTGTTTTAGCGACTGGGGCCAGTTCTCGCAGCGGTGGAAACACAATAAACTGGAACCTGGAACCTGTTTGGTGGAAAAGGGGTATGAGGGCTTTCTAGTTTTATATTGTTGTGATATTTTATCATACAGTCATTGGGTTAGCTCACCTTTGTGTGTGTTCTGTATTAGCATTAGTTCCTTGAAGTTAGCTTTTTATTGCTGTTGATGTTGTACATTTTCAGTCCTTTCTCCTTCTCCACCTCTCACCTACTTTACATGGATGTCTGGACTTTTTATTACCTGCCAACAGTCAGTGTAACAGTTTAATAGGTCATATTGCTCTAACACATCATGTGGGTCGTGTGGGTGGTTTGGAAAGAAAATGTCAAACTGTGCTGATACAGGAGGACCCAACAGAGACAATCCAGCTAATCTATGGATATATCAATATTTGTATGCTGAGCATTACGTCAGATGGATGCTGGCTTACACGGCGTCTCTCCCTCACATGATTTCATGTTCCAGCCGCCCCACTGTTTCATAAGGGTTTAGGCTTACTGGCAGAGGACACAGGAGATGAAGCACCTGAGTGTGCTGAGCTTCAGAGAGTGCTACTCTGCCCCACCATAGATAAGACCCCCTCCCCCGTCTCTCCGCCAGCCTCTCCTCTGCCACGCACTCATCCCTCAGCAGAGAAGATTGAAAAGGAAGATTTCCTGGAAAATTTCAAAGCAGCAAACAGGATCAACAGCTTAGACGGCTTTTCACTTCTCAGCAACTTCCTCGCGCCTGATGTTTATGCTTTTTTCACACGAATCCACGCTCTGTGTTTGTGTGTCTGTGTGTGTGTGTGTGTGTGTGTGTTTGTGTGGGGAGGTCTAGTGAGGGAATTTATTCTCTTGTGTATCGGTGTGTAAAAGATGCCAGAATGCTGTCTTTCACTTCACTGATGATGTGCAGCCGCCACATGAAGCGGGAAAGTAAACCTCCCCCATTCTCCCTCACACACACACACACACACACACACACACACACACACACTGTAACTCTTGCCCTTTTACCATCACACACTTTTCATATAAATATACCCACTCAGTACATTATTACTTTAAAAAAGGCCATTACATTATGCTCCCGCCTATGTCACTTTTACAACCGCTGCTCTGCCATATGAATGCAAATGAGGCTGCGAGTATCTGGAGACACAGCAGACGCTCCAACACCAGCAACCTGCAGAGGGGGAAGCTGTCGCTGCCAAAGTCTGGCGGGCGGGCGCCGATTCTTCTTCTTCCTGCTTCTAACTCCACGATATTATTTGCTTGATAACGTTCAATCGAATCTGCTGCTCTGTGTCGCTGTTAAAGGGATTGAAGCAGCATCCCAGATTTTCTCTGTTTGCGCAGGATGTTTTTCTGATTTGGCGTCACCAACAAAGGCCTGTAAAAAGATCGATCAGAAAAAAATGAAGAGGATTCGGGAGGAAGGCTGGCTGTTGACAGAGGACTGCAGCGAGAGGGTCAAACAGCTAAAAACCCCCAAAGAGCATCAAACAGCCCGGTGTGCTCTTCAAACAGAATCCCAGTCCAAATAAACACACAAAGAAAGTAAAGCCAGCGTTGGAGCGGTAAATGGACGCCGCTTATAAAGCACCTTTTGTCTCTCGCAGGCTACAAAGCACTTTGTAATTTCTCTCTCACCCATTCCCACTACCAAATGCTGCTACCATATAAGGCGCTAGCTTGCCGTGGAGAGAAACTAAGGGCTCAGTAACTTGCCCAAGGACACTTTGACAAGTTACTAAATTATTGGATGATTTGCTGGGAAAATATTCTGCTGACACGGCCAAAGATGCCCTGCAGTGAAGAGAGATAATCCATTGTGTGAGGGTTGCATATTTGCACATGGTGACCTGTTTAGGTTTGAGAAATTCAAAGAGTCTGTCAATGGAAATCAATTAACGCTCAGGCATAAATGAAGCAGACACACTGGTCTGAAGATTGCTGAGCTCCATATTGATCAGTTATAGGAGACAACTCACTCAAACTCGGCAAAACATCACCGATAATGTTGATAATGTATAGTTATAAACGCCATATGGATACAGCCACTTACAAACAGCCATATTTTGCTTACATGTCTAAGAAAAATTATCCTGGCAGACTCCTCACACAAAGAGCAAGTTTGAAGAAAAGGTAACACTATTGAACTTGTTTGTCCCCATTGACAGTGTCTCACCAAGAGGTGGATTAAAGCCTGAACCATCAGCTGTGGGCTCTCATTAGACTTCCCGCAGCTCTGTCTGGAGCCACAAGAGGCTCAATACAACATGTTTTTGCATATGCAGTAGCACCCCACAAGACATCCAAATAGATCTATGATGTGTTAACTCAACCAAGCTTCCTCACAGGCATTTAGCACCATTGATTATTCAACGCAACTGCCTGAAACCCACTAGCGTAACATCATGGGTATAGGCCCCGATGCAAAGATTTTTTTTGTGCCCCCACCCCCACCCGAAACATAAGCGTACGTTGTGCACGCTACACGCAGGCACGCAAACAAACACACACGCACAGACACACATGCACAGCCACTCAAGAGAGGCTAGGTTAACGCTAAACGTGATGTTACGTTTTCTCGTCAATTTTCATGGGCCCCTGACGGTGTCTGGGTCCCGGTGCAGGTGCACCGGTTGCACCGTCCATATTTACGCCACTGCTGAAACCTTCTAAATTAATCAGCTGCAGTGTGTCGGTTAACATTTTTATAACACCAACAAATATCTAAACATTAAAAAGCTAGAAAGCACTCAGAAATCGCAAACTTTTGTAGGTGTAATCCAGCTGTACTGATGCTATCGATTGAACACTGCTGCCCTCTTGTGGTGAAACAGCAACAATCTTGTTAAAACATTTGTTATAAAAGATTTTTTTAAGACAAGATCCTTTCACCTGATCAGGCAAAATGTGTTCCTTGGGTAGTACCCTATCCCTCTGAAAAAAATAATCAAGATCAGTTCGTAGGCTTTTCCGTAATGATGCTAACAAACAAACAAACAAACAACATCCTATCCTCCTTGACAGACATGAAAAGGAAATAAAACTTCATTGTTGCATGTTATGAAAGGTAAAACTTTGCTATCATGGCAGCCCTGGTGTATGCCAATCCGTATAAGCTTTCTGAGGAGAAAGTCTGCAGCTGAGAAGTGAAATCCTGCTGTTTGTTCTGCTTGTTATTTGGGCTGTGGGCTCCTCCTGTGTGCTGACCTGCACTGACCTCTGGCTGTATGCGCTGTACACACTGAGCTGATGTTCTTCTTTTTCTGCCTGTGCTTTTTTGGCTTCCTCCTGCCCGAGCTGGCTGTGATGAGAAGGCGCCGATGCCCCAGCATGCCCAGAGCATCAGATACATCCATGTTGAGAAGATATAACCTTATTTCTCACTGTGTGTGTGTGTGTGAGGGTGTGGTGGAGGGGGGTTTGATATGAGTGACAGAAATACAGTCATGTGAATCTATGAGGTTTTGACACTTTTCCCAGAGATGTTCAGACAGGTTGAACACTTGTCACTCTTGTGTTGTGTCTATTAAGGGCATGTATGCTTCGAAACGTAAGCATCAAGCCGTGATCACATTGAGTCTTCAGGAGCATCACAACCATTTCCCCCACTGTCCACACCCACTTCCTGCTCTGTTTCCATGTCCTCTGTCATCCTGCTTGACCTTGTGTTATTCTAATTATTCTCATTACTGTGTGGCTTTGAAGACTTTCTGCAGGAGGTACTGTGGTATCAGCAGAGCCTCGGCCGACCTTGTGGGACAGCGGGACGACAATGGCTCATTTAAACGCGACAGTCCTCAGTCGGCGTGTGGGAGGCGGCGGGGGAGGAAGGGTGAGTGGGTGGGTTGTGGGCTTGCTCTGGGAGCATGTTTGTCTCCTACACAGGTAATTAATACGCGTATTAACTCCTCAGCTCACATCACTCTCCCAACCACAAGGAGAGAGTGGTGGGGGAGGAATATCTTAATGAAATACATACAGCTCTAACTCGCAGCTTGGTGGTGGAAGGGAAAGAAAGTAGCTGGAGTTTAGAGGTGACTGAATCACTGGATTTGCTTCTGGCGGATGTAGGCATGGATGTCAGCTTGGTATGGCAAAGAGTGGGCAGTGTCCATATCTAAACCTCTAAATGAGGATAAACTTGAACTTGTAGTTTACAGTAGAGTGAGGAGAGGGCAGAGATAAACAGAAAACGCCAGAATCAGCATGCTCAGGCAGTGAGTAGGTGTGAACAGTGTGCACAGGTTAATTTGTTGCTCCTGAAGTATCGTTTGGGAGTTAGAGCTGAAGTTGAAGCGCTTAAAGTCGTCGAAGTCCTGAAAGTGCTATAGCTAAATGCAACCACCCAAATTAGCACAGGTTAGCTAATATGTTGAAACCAGTTGTTAATGCTGAGAGAAGTTAAATTGTATTTTGATATGCTAATGGCAGTTGCAGTGTCAGGTGGGTGAAGGGTAAATTACTGAAAACCCTTTGTGTCTCAGTTGAAAGTTGGTAAAAAGTTCAAGTGGAAGAAGTTATATGAGTTCAAGTTAAAGTAGTGAAAGCAATTAAGTGAAGTCTGAGCAGTGAAAGACGTTTCAGAGCTGCTGAAGTGCTGAAACCAGTGAAATTCTGGCTGAAGGTTGAAGTCGAAGTGATATAAAGTTCACTTGACAGGAAACATTTAATAGCGAAATGTCACTTCACATCATGGACTGTATATAAAAGATGGATGTAGCCACAGTGATATCACCCAGTAGTTTGTGAACATTTGAAGTTTGGTATTCACCCATTACCATTTGGTTTTTGTTTTGGGGGTTTTGTTTTCTCTTTTGGAGCCAGCAGTGACCACATTTGGATGAGGAGGAGTTCGGAAGGAGTTAGTGGGTGGAGTTTGGCATTTAAATGTTGCCATGTTGGTTTTTTGGAACAAGAAGTGACCATATTTGGATATGAAAGGAGAACTGATGATGCAGGTCTGAGCCTTGAACCCAAGGACACTGTCCAATGTGTATGAGACTGGAGTTCAACAGTGAATAAGCCTCCAAATCACCAGTGAATCATTGGAGACCAGATGTGTCAATCACACTAACCACACCCCTAAATATTTCTCTTTTCGAAGCCTAATATCTATGATGAAATGATTTTTAGGTGGACTACCAGATCACTGAGAACAGGAGGTGGCTTTAACCAGAATGACTTGTGGAAAAATATTTTGGCTGAATATTTCATGATTGAGACTTATATTTTAATTGAAGTCAGTCATCTTCTATACCTGCTTTCTCCACACTGGGGTTGCAGGAGTCTGTCATCGGGCAGGAGGTGGGGTACACCCTACAGGTTGCCAGCCTATCACAGGGCTAACATATAGACAGACAACCATTCACGCTCCCACTCACACCTATGGTCAATTTAGTTTGATCAATTCACATAACAAGCATGTCTTTGGACTGTGTGAGGAAACCGGAGTAAACCCATCATGCACAGGGAGAGCAGACAGACTCCACATAGAAAGGCCTGAGCCAAGATTCGAACCCTGAACCTTCTTGCTGTGAGGCACAAGTGCTACCCACTGCACCACCGTGCCACCCTTAATGGAAGTCAATCAGAGTTTTTTTGAGTCAGCATCCAGTGGCCATCGGTGGTATTGCACTATTTTCCACTCCCTTATTTTCCGGTGTATCCATTTTTATATACAATCTATGGACTGAAAGTGAACACATCCTTAATAACACTTAACTTCAAGCCTTAATGATATTCACATAATTATTTCTGCTCTAAAGTTGGACATTTTAATATGAGGATGGAGTCAATCAGCTTCATAAAAAGAAAAGAAACTCCATGAGAGAAACTTAAGCATCTGAAAGGAGTGAAACTGTCACTTTAACACTTGTTCTTGAAATGCCAGTAACTTAAAGTGTCACTTGATGTGAAAATGGTGGTGAAATCAGCAGCGTCAGGTGATGACTGAGATACAGTATATAACTAGCTGAGCTGCCACTAGAAGTAGAAAAGGCAAAGGCATCTGAAATGTTAGTTGAAATGTGAATGGTGAAAGTAATGGTGGGGATTAATTAAAATGGAAGTTTAGAGGCTGACAGTACTGAAGTGCGTGCTGAAGACAAACCAGATGAAAATATTTGAAATGTCAGCTGCTGTAAAAGAGATCGTCAGTACTTGAAGCACAGCAGTGGAGCATTTGTGGCCTGTTTGCTCTCTAATCTGATTATTTGCTCATTTAATGCCTGTCTGTTCATTCATGTATTATACTGCTAGTCACTTACTGTTATTGTAACAATTTGTCACCAAAAGTGAAGACAATTGTGGAGTTTTACTTGTATTATTTCCTTCAGTCTACTAAAGTGCACACAGAAATGTTCACATACCTGTTTTGTTTCTACCACATGACCCTTCGGGGACACCGTAGAAACTATAGAAAGTATATCTGCGACTTTTCCACGAACATAGATTTTATTGAGCTGAGGAAAGAAGCTGCGGGGATTTAACGCACAGAGCTCCACAAAAAAAAACGAAGCTTTCTTTAAAATTCATCTGAAGTACACCCTCGGCTGCTGGGGTTGGACGGTCTGCCTGACCTCGCTACTGTAGGAAAGACTGCTGAGCTGTAGCTGAGCGAGTCCGTCGAGAATGCAGACTTTTCAGACGCCCGAGGCCACATCAGGCCTCATCAGGCCAGCTGTCTGGATCCAGGTGTTGTTTGAGTCGAGAGGGCTCACCCTCCGCCTCGCCCACAGCTTGTGTTTGTGTGGATTCTTACTCAGGCGTGTGCATGCATTGTTTGTATGTGTGTGTGTGTGTGTGTGTGTATGTCTGTGTGTGCTTTTACTAAAGGCCATACTAGACAAATCTAAGTCGACACTCCACGCGGACCTCGTAACCTCGACTTGGGCAGGGGGTCGAGCCTGCCAAACAATCAGATTACCCAAAACGACAAGAAGGAGCTGGTGTTCCTGATATGTGGGGGGTAAAAAAACACAACAAAAAACTCCCTGAAGGGCTCTGATTGATGGCCTCTTCGTTGTCCGTGTGAGCGAGCCTCAACCCCCCACCCCGCAAAAAAATCGGAAGATGTGTGATTTTTGTTTATGCCCATGAGCCGAGCACCGAGGTGAGAAACAAAGGGCTGTGTTTTAAATTAGCAGGTGTGACGGGATTTTCCGCTGTGGGGCTGTTCAGTGGGTGGGTCTGAATGCAGAGCAGCCTGTACCTGTTAGACATACACTTAACATACGCAGCTTTAACCTCGGCGCTCAGCAGCGGGAGGGTAAACACAGTATTACATGGCTGCGAGAACAAGGACAATGCAGAAATGTTAATGTCTGGGGGAGTGAGGCGAATGTCGTAGGGATGCGCTTCTTTACCCGGCTGCAGAAAGCTGCAGAGTCAGAACACGAATATTATTGTTCTCGGGGAATGAGCAGGAAAACGTCTCCTCCACATAATTACAAGTTTCCATGAATAATTTTTAGTGATATGTGGAGCGGAGAGGTGATAAATTGCGTTTGTCTGCATCCGTTGCGTGCATGAAACATTCAGAACACAGGGTAATGATGCAGGGAAAGTTGGGAGGCTGCGGTGGCGGCGGCGACGGCGGCGGCACTTTTCTTTTTCTGGTTTGCATTCAAAGTTCTGTCAGGGGTGTGTGTGATTAGCTGGGAAGAGCCAAACCTTCTCATTTACTCACAAATACCTTGGAGGGTGGTATTTGATCACAAATCTTTGGCTCTGGGTAACATGGGGTTTTTGTTTACTGTTCACATGTGCACACATGTACATGTCTGCACACACACACCACCGCACACGCTCAGACCCCGATCAAAGGCAGCCCTGAAAAGAAGCTCAAAGGCAGGATTTCTCTCCTTCTCCTTCAGCCTCCTATTTCACTTTTAAAAAGAATAGCAGCTTTTTGAAGAAACACTGTGAAGAGAGGTGTATCATTTACAATCATTAAAAAAACACTGAATGGGGGATGAGTTACGGCTGTATTTGTATAAATGCCCCGAAGGCGGAAAGCAGGTGGAGGAGAAGAAAAAAATAAAATCTCAGCAGTCGTGACATTTCTTTACAGAGCTTTGACGGCTGAGGAAGGCTTCTGATCTCCATCTGCAGCCAGCCTTTGAAGGCCTAAATGCATTTCTAATTATTAGAGTCGAAAAACCAAGCACTAAATCCTCTTTTGCTATTGGAGATTATTTATAGTATTTGTGCTTTCTAGATGCTATTCAGCAGAAAGAGGCCGGAGGGACCTCGGTTCGACATACTAAATCGGCTGTGTTTGATGTTGCTGTGTCACTGATGCAGCACAGTCTGCAGCACAGAGTCTGAGTTTAGACCAGGACAATGCACCTGTTGGTTGTAAGGAGCAGCTGAACTATAGACTGTTTACAGAAATGGACCAAGCAAGAAGGTCTCCAAAGTGAAGCCAAGTATTTTTCAATGAAATACTCAGTTAGTACATTTTTTTCCTCAAGTCATTCTGATATCTTTAGCTAAAGTCACCTCTTCTTCTCAATGATCTGGTGGTCCATCTGAAAACCATTTCATCATCAAGCATTGTATTGCCATATACAGTGGTGGACAGTAACAGAGTACATTTACTTGAGTACTGTACTTAAGTACATTTTTTCAGTATTTGTACTTTACTTGAGTATTTGTTTTTTTTGGAAACTTTTACTTTCACTCCACTACATTTCAAAGGCAAATATTGTACTTTGGACTCCACTACATTCCCAGGAAGTGTGTGGTTACTTACTTTATATACAGTCTATGCTGCAATGTGTTTCAGGCAGTTTGTCCAGGTAGAGCTACCATCGCGCATTCGCAAATCGACAGGAAGTGACCGGCAGCAGAACCGAACAATAAAGACTGAAGACAGGAAACAGCACAGTTTTGTTGGTTTACGTTTTTTAAAAAAAACGCTAAATAGCATGTTAGTCCTCTCAATGGGAAATTTGAAAACAAAAAAGCAAAACTGAGCAGTCAACCAACAAAGTATTATACACACTCTGCTGGAAGGAGTTTTCTTTTCATCGAAGCACTTTCAGCTTAAAATACCACATTAACAGGAAGCAGACGTTAGTCGGGAATTAACTCGGGCACTGAGAACAATACAGCAATGTACTGATATTAGAAAATGTACTTTTACTTTGTACTTTTGAATATTTAAGTAGTTTTTAATGCATGTACTTTCGAATACTTAAGTATTTTCAAAGGTAAGTACTTTAGTACTTTAACTTGAGTAACATTTTGACCAATAACTTTTATTTGTAGTTGAGTAAGGTTTGACCATGAGTATCAGTACTTTGACTCAAGTACTGAAGTTGAGTACTTTGTCCA
>OOFC01044571.1:0-16122 GCA_900323345.1 Pseudochromis fuscus | reverse complement strand
CTCAGCGTCCTGCCGCCCTGCCCCCCCATCCCGCCTCAGGCCAAGAGCCGAGTGTTCGCCATCATCCTGTACGCCGAGTTCCTCAAAGAGCTGGCGGCCATCGCACAGGAGCACAGCATCGCCCCCGACTGTTCTTCTCAGGAATGAACCCGAGCGTCGCCGTGGAAACGGGATGGAGGAACATCCAAGGAGCTGATCAGTGTTTGTTTGTTGTTTGTATATTGTGTACATATTCCTGGCAGCACTTGAAAATGTTTTCCCCATGTGAATATGGATGATATTTATCATTTGAAGGAGATTATTTCTATATATATATATTTGTGGGATCTATGCAAATAGTTTTCTACGATGAATTCTTTGCACTAATTTGTTGATGTGTGAAAAGTTTTTGGTTCGGTATGCAGAGGGCCTTATTCTTGTGGTGGCCATTTTGAAATCAGCCTCCTACGACACGATGCAGAAACGAGTATAAAAAAATAAACAAACATAATAATAACCTTAAATACACTGAAGTGACTTTACTTTAAGAAGAGTTAAAAGACATCAGATTAATCAACATTATTAATAATAATGACTGCTCAATTTTAGCCATGTTAGCTAGCTAGCAGTTTGAGCAAGTAAATTTAGCTTGGTGTAACTTCAAAAGAAATTGGTAAAAATGTTACTTTATAAGAAAAAGTTGTAGTTTTTTTCCCATCAAATCAAATCAAATAAATTGTTTCCTCATACAAACCAAGGAAAACGTTTTTCTTGACTTTAAAATTTAATTTATAATTTCATGGTGTCCCAAAATGTCCATATTTAACATCATCTTTGTTTTAACGTCAAACAAAACATGTAAATTATATTAAACCAGAAAGCACTCAGAGAGCACAACCCTCCGCCAAGGTAGACTCCAGCTGTACTGATGCTATAGGCTGAACACTGCTGCCCTCTTGTGGTGAAATACCAACACTGTCTAGTTAAAACATTCACCCATTGTAACTGAGCTTCCTCCCGGAAAACCTCGGTGTTGATTGGTTTTCACGATAACACATGACACAAATGTTTTGCTCAAGTTGAAACTTCTTCAACTGGCGTGGTTTAAATTTACATCCATTCACATCTTTGCTTTCACTTATTATGTAATCGTGTGTCGTCAACACAGCGTTAGAGATGGGATTTTTCGGGACCCGGGGAATTAATTTATTTGAGTTTGAGTTTTTAGGGACTAAATAGGATTTTCTAAATATTTAACAAATTCCAGATGTGTTGTGGTAAGAAGCTCGTCACGTCGCCGTCTTATTAATATTTGTTAGAGTGGGTGATCTGTTTGAACACATGTCCAGTGATTGTCTTTAAAAATGAGCCTCTGTTGTGTCTTCCTGTTTGTTTGTTTTTTGTTCACACACCACACACACACACACACACAGACACACACACACACACACACACACACACACAGTGTAAAGACAAAGCCTTACTTCAAGCAATTTAGTGCAATAATCCCAGGATGCAGATAGACACCATGTGTTTTAATTTAAAATAATTAACATTATTTTCTCTCTTCCTGTTTGTGTGTGTTCTGTTGTTGTCGACAATCCTCGAATCGTAACACAAATCTGAACTTTGTGTTTTCTGTGACTGTGGACTTTGTTTCATGTTATGTTGTAAATCACCACAGACGTGTGTTTAGATTGGATGAAGCTAATGTGGCTCCCTCGGTTGGTTTGTGGAGCCAGAAGTGACCATATTTGGAGATGAAGTAGGAATAAGGAGGCGGGTCTAACAATTAACAGTTTTGAATATAAGTCAATTGCAGCCAGAGGTTTTTGCACCTAGTGGTCATCTGTGGTTTTGCACTTTTGCACTTATGCTTTAGCTTCACTTTCGAGCTGCACTTGCTTCGTCTATTTCTGTGCACAGTCTCTGTAAAAACACACAGTATACTGCCACCTGCTGGTGAACAACCTCCAGGACAATTCATCATTTTTTTAACTGTCATTTTTTTTCCCATTGAAATAAATTGTTGCCAACATGATCTGGAAATGAATAAACTGATTTTCACAAATTCTGAAATTTTGTTGCAGACTGTTAATTCTTCACAATTCATCAATCTTTCTTTTTTCTTAACGGCACTAAAACTGCAGTGTCCTTAAACTTAATGCAGCTCATTACCACAATTCCTGGACAAATCACCTCCTGCACTCAACCATAAACTTCTGTACAACTTCTTTTTGCAAACTACTTGAAATCCAGATTTAATTTTTAAAAAAATATTTCTCAAAAACTGACAAAAACCAAGTATACATTTACTCATCTAATATAATACCATAAAATTATTGTAATTTGTTTTACATTTTTTTCAAATCAAAGCAATGTGGTTGTGGTGCTGAAGGGAAAGTACTGCCGGGTACAGCTCGGGTTGGGCGAACTGTAGTTCCTGTATTTTTAACCTGAGAGTTCAGTCGAGGATTACAGAGCTGTGAGAGCAGGAGGTGAAGATGGCGATGGTGAAGGTTTTCCTGTTTATGTGGGCTCTTGGTGAGTTAACTAACTAACTAACTAACTAACTGACAGCAGAGCCATCAAACCCCTTGTGGCTCTTCATGCTTCCTTAAAAACTTTGCTTCTGGGTATTGTCCATATATTCCTGCAGGTGCTGGAGACACTTTACCAAAGGATGATGAATATGATGATGATGAGGATGAGGATTACTACCACGATGGAATGAACTTTACCCTGTACATACCTGGAAACTTTCCACTTTGGCCAGAGAGAGACAACCAATCCTCCCCTTTCTCCTCAGGTATCTCCTCCTCTGCTTTGTTCACATTTTCCAAGACAACAAATCATACAACTAATCAATAACAATCAATACAGCACCTTCACAGTCACAGACACGTCTAATGATGACCAGATCACAACCAGATCACGACAATCCACATAAATCTGGATTCTGAACACCACAAAAACAGCAGCTGTTGTTTGTTAACTGCTAGCTGTGTTAGCTAATCATTTAAAAACTTTTATTTCTAATTTTAGCTTGGATAAAATCATTTCAACGGTTTAACCATCATGTCTAGCTAACAAGTTCAACTGTTTTACCACTTTTATTTCCCTACTTTTACCATTTCTCAATAGCTAGCTACTTCAGCATTTATCTATATTGCTAGCGTGTTAGCGTGTCAGCCTATTAGCTTTCCTCTTTCACCAACAAACCCTTTAAGTATTCACAAACTTCTTGCGTCAAAGATTTTATGGATAAAAAGATGTTTTCCCACATGCTACTGCATTTTAATGGATATCCTGTTTCTCTCTGTACCTACAGCTGCTTCACACACTTTTATGAAGGAGGCTGTTGCTGAAAATGCTAACGTTGGTCGTCTCTGCTGGTTCTGTGCTCTCATAGTTCTGTTCATGCTACCACAATGAGAAGAACTGCTGTGCTCTTGTTTTATATCTGTCTTCTGTGGCAGGCGACTTTGCTAAAAATCATGACAGTGTGTTTGTTTGCAGATGATGCTGTGTTGTATCTCTTATTCAACTTAAAAGATTATTATGGCTTTTTATTGTAGCTCTTTTTGATTTGTCTTCATTTTTAAAGTGGATTTTGTAGAATTTATAAAATCATTTCAAAGAATTTCCAATAGTGTGACATTTTTCTTTTTGAATGTACTGAATAAAACAAGCCTCTGAATACCTCAACCTGATTTTTTTAATCAGAAAATTTAGAGATAAGATCTTGAACTACTTCTGTTGGCAAAGAGAAATGTATTTCACCTTGATAGTAAAATGTATTTGTTACATGATTGAAGCTTGTTTGAATGAGTGGGATTATTCAGATGGTGGATCTTTGTTCTCTCCACTGTCACACTGTGGATTTGGTCTAAATTCATTTAGCAAGTTTCTATGTTCAGCTATGAAAGCAACGATGTTACTCTGTATGTTTACAGGCAGTTTCTGGAAAGTTCACACCACAGACATGAGGAGGCGGAGCTAAAACACACTGGGTTCTGCCCCTTGCAGATGTCGGCCAATCAGAAAAAAGACAGGAAACATCGGTCCCGTTAATATTTAGCCCTTGTGCTGACATGATGCTCCCACTACTTCAGAGGGAAACAGCTACAAGGATTTGACAGATTCAGATTTTACATAAAAACAAACAGATGTACTTATGTAAAATGTGTCTATTAATATTTAAACAGTAGCTAATGAGCATTACTCACTTGCAAATCAACCACAAAGAACCTTAAAGCAGGTGTCTTCAATAACATTGTAATAACTCAATGTATATTATGTGAAGTTGTAAACTGAGCATCCTGTGTCGACTCTGAGCTGAGTCTGTGGTCGATGACTCAGTTCCTGAATACTGACTGATACTGAGAGACACTGAGGCTGGTGCACTGCAGAAAATACTGCAACCGTCCAAAACTTAGGTCTCAAAGAAAACTGTAAAATACCAGAAAATAAGAAGCCAAGAAAAATACAAGAATTTTTTTATAATTACAGAACAGTTTGTAGCTTTGATGTTTGTCTTCTTTAAAGTTTAATGATGAAAATTCACATGTAAAAACACATTTATTGACACTTGGTTCTGAAAAACAAACCTGCAACAAATTACAGAACCACTGCTTCAATTCATGGTTATTTGTCAGTAAATATGAGAAATATATTCACAATGTTGAAAGTGGATTAAACAGTTTATCTTCAAAAATAAAGTTATTTTATTTTCAGTTTTATTTTCTTTGTTAAAATTGTAAAATATTGATACTTTGGCGTATTTTGAAGAAGAAAAACAGTAAAAAAAACCTACATTTTCTTACAATGTATAAAGAGCTGTGACATAAGAGACGAAACAGAAATCGTGTGAGGTGAAGAAGGAAAAGAGGAGGGGGAGGTGAGAAACTCAGCGAGAGGAAGAGGAGTCGAGCAGAAAGACGTAAGAAGTGAAAACAGCATCAGAGGAAACTTTCACAAAAAGAGGAAGAAAATTAAATAATACTAAAAGCGACGGTCACCGACCTCGCTGATGATCACAACTTTCAGAAATCTGACAACGTAGCAGCGAGAAAATTCACCATCACCATGAAGCTGTGGAGTCTAATCTACTTCCTCGGTGAGTTTATCTCAGACATTTTTCCTTTGAGGAAGTTTGATTTACTAAAAATGAAACACAACTAAAAATTCCCTAAAAGGAGGAACAAGTGAATCTCAGATCTGAGCTGCAGGAGCCTCGTGGTTTCACTGTCACAAAAACTTTTTGTACTTTTTAAGCGTTAACCCCTCCACACCTTTGAGGATTTGGATCTTAAATCTGCACTTGCATGTTTTCAAATGGCTTTTTAGGCTCAGTCGAGGACTCAGGAAACTTAACTGCTACAAACAAGGAGTAATATGAAAAACACAAACACCTCCACAGATAATGCTGCAGGTTTCCTTCTGCACATCGACCTCACTCAGGATGTTTCATCTGATGAGCTGATTTGTTCAGACAGTTTAAACAACATTACATATGTTCTGTACATCATTAAACTTTCATGCATTACTCATTAAGATGTAAAATAAATCAGGTAATTACACTTCAGGTTGGACCAGCTAACAACATGACACAGCTGAAATACGACGAATGTCTTGTTTGTAATGTCCGTACGAGTACAATTTGTATTCTGAGAAATTTATACAAGTACGTAAATATATATATATCTACAATAACCAGATGTTTTCAGGTATTTTGTCTCATTGGATTTTCTGTGCAACAATTGGTCATTAATTCATATCTAGAAATGGACAAAGCAACCGGGGCTCAAAGGTGAAGCCAATGTGGGGAAGTGAAAAAAATGTAATACCACTAATGGCCACTAGATGGTGACTCCAAAAAACTCTGACTCCAAAAATCCTCATCTTCAATCCTGAAATATTCATCAATACATTTCTCCACAAGTCATTCTGATGTCATCAGATAAAGTCAACTCTTCTTCTCAGAGATCTGGGGGGAGGAGTTAGGGGCGGGGCTAGTCTGATTGACAGGTGGTCCATCTGAAAATCATTTATCATTAAGGAGATATTAGACTGAGAGAAGGGGAGGAGTTAGGGGCGGGGTTAGTTCAGGGTCAGACCCGCCTCCTCACTCCTCCCTTCATATCCAAATATGGTCACTTCCTGCTCCAAACAACCAACATGGTGACGTTCAAATACCAAAGTCCTGGCTTCAGTCCACAAACCATCGGGTGAAGCCACGTTAGCTTCAGTCGTTCTACGTTATCATTATTATTATCATTAACTGTTGCAGTATGTTGTATTAATTTCATTTTCCTCTTTCTGTCTCAGTTCTGGTCGTTTCTTGTGTCTCTCGAGGCCGAACTCAGACCACACCTCCACCACTGAAGGAGGAGGATGATGTGAAGGACAAAGGTACAGAGACAACAGACTTCATAACTTGATGACATGAACTTGTCCTGACTTGTCTGTAAATGTGTAACCTCTGTAGTCTCCAGTGGACCATGAGACTCAGGTCAGGTTGTCTTAGACCGGATATAAGATCTGTATACAGGTCAGGAGTGGTCCATAAAGACATGTTTAATGAGGTCTACTGCTGGACTGTCCACTGGACTGTGTAGATTGGAAAAGTATTATCCTGAAATAAACTGTCCTCTTGAATATATGTCCTGTCCTGTCCTGTCCCGTCCTGTGAAACATTGTCCTGTCTTGTCTTGTACTTTATAGTTCTACCGTGTCCTGTCTCATCCAGCAACATGCTGTGTTGTCCTCTCACATTGTCCTGTTCTGTTGTCCACTGTCCCTTCCTGTCCTATAATAAGTTGTACTGTCCTGTCCTCTACTGCTCTGTCCTGTAATGTACTTTATTGGCCATCGTCCCCTCCCCTCTTGTAGTCCATGGTCCTGTCTTGTAAAGTACTTTCCTCTCTGGTCCTATACTCTAACATCCCCATGTGTCCTCCTCCTGTCCCGTCTTGTAGTCTATGGTCCTGTCCGGTAGTCTAATGTCCCCATCTGTCCTACTGTCTTGTCCTATCTTCTACCACTCTGTGGTGTATCCTGTCCTGTGGTTGTTTTTTTGTCAAGTCCTTCTCAACTGTATCGTCGTCCAGTCTATGGTCTGTCCCCTGGTCTCAGGTCTGTCCTCTGGTCTCAGGTCTGTGCCCTGGTCTCAGGTCTGTCCTCTGGTCTCAGGTCTTGCCATGGCCTGCACTGTATTGTCCTGTGTTGTACTGACCTATACTTTTCTGTCATTTATTCATATTTGTCATCCTGTCCTCTCTTGTCCTGGACTGTTCTGTCTTGTAATGACAGTGTCCATGTCCCGCACTAGTCTTGTGTTGTGTGTCCAAGTGTCCATAAGACATCTGTCTGACTCTCTGTGTCCACTTTATGTCTGAGACAGACTCCGTCGTCACCCCTCCTCCGATATCAGCTGATGAAACCATAAATGGAGCAACCGGCACCATGGCGTCCAACCCGTCCTCCTACATCAGTCCAACATCAGACGTCACAGTTACTCTCACGGTAACAGCTGCACCAACCTGCAGCCACTGAGTCATTTATTAAAGATGATTAAAGAGACCAACCACCTCTGAGGTTCCTGTTGAACTATGACCACATTCAGCTACTTCCTGTTGTCACCGTCACACAGTCAGGACAGAAATACTGAAGAAACAGTAACACACCTACAGATCCAGACCACACAACACGCCATTTATGAGCCTCCAGTCTTTATGCTAAGCTAAGTCAACTGTTTCCTGTTTGGAGAGGACAGATTTGAACATGTCCAGATTGATGAGACAAGTCGAGGTTCAGGCTCATTGATGAGGAGAATGAATTTGGAACAATCTTTAAAATCAATCAATCATTTGAAGTCTCCCTGAAGCAGCATTACCACAGGATCGAACGTCAATTTACTGAACAAACCACAGTCATATTGATACAAAAATAGTTAGTGAATATACTTTTGGTTTAAATGAGAAAACCCATAGCTGGTCAGTAAAATGTATTTTCAAGTTTTGGCACATTTTGAATGAGCTAAATAATCCAAACAACCTTCAGTGTCATGTATTTGTAAAATTCAAAATAACAAGATATCTAAGTAAGTACAGGACTTGAAAGGCTCCATGATGCACAACCTTTAAAACTCAACTTCAGCCAATCAGACGCCTCCAATCACTGCTTAGAAAACCAGGTTAGAAAAGAAAACGTCACAAATAAACTTTCTGAACTGTTACAGCCTGAAGGAGACGCATCGAGGACAGACGGAGACGACGTCCTTAGCAACAGGACGGACGAAGTCCCGACGACACAGCCGCTAACCTCGACCTCGGCCAACGTCTCAGGGAGCGGGAAGGCGGGAGGTGATGGTCACGTGACGATGGTTTCGAAAACAATGGTTTCTATGACGATGACTGTCAGCTCTACAACACCAGGTACATCACAGCTGCACATGCAGGACGACTTCATGTCTCACTTTGTCTTCCTGTGCAACAAACCACAACTTTCACATGCTCCTGTTTTCTGTAGCTGCTCAGTCGAACACCTCGCTCAGTTTTCACAAACCGCCGCACGAATCTCCTAAAACGTTTCAGTAGACAAATTAAAATCCTGCTTTCCAAGACTGTCATCATAACTGAAAACAAATCTGCAACTATCGTAACTAATTAGTCATTTTTCTTTTGCTGATTCCAGCTTCTCACACATGCTGTGGGCTGTTGAATATGGGACATGATATTTAAAATGTATTTATTTAATTGAGAATTTAAAAAGTTGTTTTTTACAACATTAAAATAATAATAAAAAAAGATCATAAACCGACAGAAATTCTGTTTTTTTCTGTTTTCAAACTGATCTTTTAGTGACTTTTAGGGATTTATTAAATTGTTCAGTCTTTTTGGATTATGAAAACATTTGTAATTTTGATTGAATAGTTCTCTGTATATTATAACATGAAGTCTTTTTGAAATTTAAAACAAAGTTTAAATGAAATATATCTCAAAACTTACCTGACAGGGACATTTGTTGCACGTCATAACCTCTGACCAGCCTCTGAAATAAAAGAAAACAATTATAAGAAAGATCAAATCAAATGTCTGGAGACTGTAAACAGCAGAAGGAGACTTGGTTGGAGGAAGATGTAAAACATAGTATCATCAGCGTAAAAACGTTCATAATAAACAGTGTGTGCAGGGAGATAAAGAGGGACTAATATTGATCCCTGTGGTACACCATCATCTGTTGTGTGGGAAATTGTGACTGATCATCATTTGGAAAGCAGCTTTAGTTTTCATTGGACGACAATTATGTAAAGTCAGTGACATTGTGACAAGACAGTCACAGAAGTTCACATCATATTGAATAATTTATAACATCAACTTAATCCTTAAAGCTCGATCAGTTTTTTTCTGAGGATGATTGGAGGAAGGATTGGAAATTTAAGTGTTCAGTTTGTTATGTTAGACGTGTGTTTGTCATTTTTATTTGCTTCTGATCTCCACTAGAGGGCACCGATGGCGACAACATGAAGTGAGATGATGTTTATTTTAATGGAATTATTGAACCTGTTTGTTTCTTTTGGCAGCAGCTGGAGACAAAGATAATTCATCCTGGGGTGAGGACCTCTGCTTTGTTATCTGTTTTTTTTTAATTAATATTTGTCCTGCATAATTCCAGTTCACTGTTCATAATTCAGTTGATTTTTGCTTGATGGTACTACTGCTACTAATGAAAGCGTCTGTCTTTCTCCAGGCTATGTGATTCTGGTGTTGATCATCCTGGTGATCATCGTTCTGTGCATCATCCTCTACTTCCTCAGGAGAGTTTCCAGGGTAAGAAAGATAAAGAAATAAATACTCAAACACTCCCTCCCAGCTGTTATTATGTCATTATTACTGCCCTGCTGTTTGTTTGTCCAGACGTACTCGTTTGACCTCCAGCGTCCGAGCCCCATCACCCATCTCAACCAGCCCACCGGCACCTTTGAACCAGTCTACCTGGACGACCTGGGTGTGTTTCACTTTAACTGATTCCATATTAAATAGATGTGATGATATGTAAGACGGTCCTGACGTGTGTGTTATATCTCAGAGCGACCAGACTTGAAAGATCATGTGACCACCGATGACCTTTCACCTTCACCAGTGGCCAATGGAACAAGTCGACAGTCGGAGGAAAAAGACTCGATTGGAGAGAACGGTACGAAATCAGAGATTTTTGGTCCTGATGAGCAGATGTTTACTACTGCTCATCAGTACATCCTCACTAATAAAGCGAGGCAGCTGCTGTATGTAGCAGAGTGCTAATGTCCAATCAGGGAACACTATTTACTATTTGTACCATTTTTTTCCATCTATGTATTTTCCTGTTTCCATCACGTCTTTGAGAAAAAAATAATACATTACATATATTAAAATATTTGGCGTGTTGGAGTGTTGTGCAGTGACTTTTCTCAGCTACCTGTGTGGCAGTGCGTACAAAAATAACAAAGTTTTTCACATTCATATGAAACAGGTCAAACAAGTGAACAAACCCTTTTGTAACCTTTGCACATTTCAACATCATTCAGACTTTAAATTGTTTCCAAATCATCACCTTCCTTCTTCTGTTCGTCCTGGTTGAACAGCTCCTCAGGAGCAGCCAGATTCAAATGGTGTAGAGATGTCGCCCACCAGTAACACCAGTCCCTCACCGGCCGACGACCAAGACGACAAGATACTGGACCCACTGAGCAGCGCCGACCTGTTCTTCGATACCGTCGGGGAGCAGCACAACGAAAACAACAACAATCCATGTAAGATGGTTTGTACAATTCATAATAATGAGGACATACAGAAATGAACAGTCTGTGTGGGCTTGTCAGTAGCAGCTGCTAGCATTCAGATGAAGCTAGCCTTCTTAGACATAGCTACAAAAAGTAGCTATGTCTAAGTCACTTTTGTAACTTTTTTCTTTGTGAGCGAACACAAAATATCATGTAACCAAAGCTAAAAAAAGCTAATTCAACAACAAAAAAGAACAGAAGACAGGAAGTATGTAAGATGTAATGATGGATGTTAACTCTTATTTTCTACTTCCCTCCTCGATGACTCAGCGGTTTGCTCCAGTGACCCGTTTGTTGAGATAAACCTGGACGGGCCGGCGTGGTGCGACCAGCTCCTCACATCTCCTGAAAATCCTTCTTCCTCTTCGGTCCTGCCTTTCACTCCTTTCTCGTTCTCCACTTCCTCTTCGTAGCGTCGTAAATAAAAAAAAACTAAATCCACAACACAGACTGTACATGAAAGACGGACGTCATCGCCAAGTCTGGAGCTAAGACAGAGACGGACAAATGTCAAATGGTTACATCCATCATTTCTGTACAGTCTACAGTCCACACTGAGGTGGAGACTTTGTCTATGAAACTGGCAGTGTGTTGTATGTCTGACACCTCCCAGCTAGCTTAGAGCAGCGGTCCCCAACCTTTTTGCACCACGGACCGGTTTGATGTTGGCATTATTTTCATGGACCGGCCTTCAAGGTGTGGCAGATAAATACAGCGAAAATAAAATAACACGAAAAAAAAAAAACCCTAAATGTTTCCCGTTTGCGAAGAAGCTCTCCAAAGACGTTTTTTGTTTTTTTGACTCATCGTTCGCGGACTTGTTTGTTTGGCTAACATGTCTGATCACGTGACCGAGACAAGTGTATTGACGTCTCAAGAGACACAAATGAAAGTCGGAGAGAATTTGGTCATTTTTCAAAATAGAACGTCTTTCAGACTATAACGATCAATACAACGGAATTCATATAAATCATTGATTCTTTCTGTAACAAATGCCTCACGGATCGGTCCCAGGCCCTGGCCCGGTGGTTGGGGACCACTGGCTTGGATAGTTGATGAAACAGCATCTGTAGATATGAAGCTAGCTTTACTGTTGTGCTTTGTTGCCAAACTAAAGAGTCTGATTGGTTATTTTTCTCTCTAACGTCAACCCTGTAACCTCTACAATGTAACCAATGAATGAGGGGCCTGTTGTTGATTGGATGTCAGCCACTACTAAAAATCTGTCAGAGCTGTTGTCAAAATGTTTCTGTATTGCAGATTTTTTTTAGTTCATCTTCAAAGCTGTGAAACATTCATCTGAATTTTACACCTGAATGTTGCCAACATGTTTATCTCTGTGCATGATGCTCGTAGACCGTGTGTGTGCAGTGTGTTCGCTTTATATTAATTTGTTTATACAATGTAACTTAGCTTTTTTTTTTTTTTGGTAATGCTTTGGACCAACTGACGTACAAATAAAACTCTTTGACAGTTTATACAGACAGTCATATACAGTCTTGGTCTTGGTACTCTCTCGTCTCTTTAACGTCTCGGTTGGTACGGTCTTGACTACAACACTAATTCCTCGGATTTCCTGAGAAAAACTTTACTTTCATTTTAACGCACTGGACACAAAACAAAGTTTCTCAAAGTAGAACCTCTACAGTTAAATTTACCTTCATTGCAACACACTTCACATGGGATCCATTATTGTATCGTTGAGATAATGTAATCATGACTCTGACCTGGAGTCTACAGAGGAGAGCAGGTCCGAGCTTTAAAACACCTCGCACATCAGTGAGGGAAGTTCAGGCTGGTTTCACGGAGCCGGATCTTTTGGCTCGACTCACTAAAAAGAGCCGGTTCTCTCTGCTCCAAAGTGGCTCCTCAGATTTTGTTGTTGCTTCAATTAATTTATTACCAAATTATGCGTATTTTGTAGTATAAAATCATTTGAATCACTTTATTTGCATGCTCATTGAACTGCTGCAAATGTGTATATTACAATAATTGAAAATACAAAGAGTCCTCTCAGTAGACAGGCTCAAATCTACACCAGTGTTGGGGACAATACTTTTACAAAGTAATTAGTTACTAATTACTTCTCCCAAAAAGGAACTGATAGTGACTGAATTACTCCACTATAAAAGTAACTAGTTACCAGGGAAAGTAACTGTTGCATTACTTTTTTATAGTTTAAATATGTTGAAGAATTTGGATTTTTTTCTGAGCAGGTTTCACAGTCCAGTTACAAAGGGTTGAACTGTACAGACAGGTACCATCCTGCACTTCAACTTCATTCTTCATCACACTTCAGTCACACCTGGCCCGCCGTCATCATCAAGTGTCACATGTACGTCCTCGTCTTTTACACCAAGGAGAGTAAAGCAGCGTCTGTACTTTCACTGTGAATATTTCCCTCCAGTCTCACCATGGCTGCAGCTGCCTTTGCTGTGTGGGTGTAAACTGAACACTGACAACATATGAAAGATACAAACAAAATAAAAAACATTTATTTGCAAACAAATGAGTAAAATCAAGAACATGAATTACAATCAGCTTCAAGTTCTTTCAGTTTGGATTTAAAAGCGCTCGGTGACATTCACTCTGCAACTTTCTGCACCATGTGAAATACTAAAGGTTGAAAACAGACAGTGTTATAATCCAGTTCAAAAGAAACACAGGAAGCACCAAGCAGCAGCAGCAGCAGCCCCAGTACAGCTAAGGCACAGATGTAAGGAGGCAGCAGAACAAATATTGTCTAATAAATAAAAGCATAGCAGTGACTGTATTACCCACAGTGTGAGTCTGTGGTTTACACGACACAATAATTCTGGTCATAGAGGAAACAAAATGAATTTAAACTGTTTGTCTGTGTCCAACATTCTCAGGTCGACTACAAATCATAAGGTCATGGGTTTGATACTTGGCTTCACAGGATAAAGTGTCCTTGAGGGCAGTGAGTCCCACGTTGAGGTGGACAAGTGCTTTATAAATCTACCCCATAAACCATTTCTCTCTTATTCTTGCTACATCTGTCACCAACACTTCACATCAAAAACCATGAGAAACTTCACTTTTAGTTTTCATAGAGATCCCAGACACATGAGGGGATTCATCCAAACGTCTGTAAATAGTGGAAGACACTGACAGTCAGGAAATGAATATATACAGGAATAAATACAGAAAGTGACAGAAAATTATGACATTTCATTTAAAGCATGAAGACTGGTTTAAAAGGCACAAAGAAAAACAAGGTAGATAGAGCTGGAAATAGCTGATTGAACTCTATCCACTGGCACATGCATAGATTTTATATTTCAACACATGACAACTTTTTTTCCCTTTTGGTTTCCTGTTATACACAGAGTATGTCCTACAAAAAATGCTACAATGTAAAATCTACAAATGTTTGTGCGTGCAGAACGACCTGCTGTCAAAATCAAAAGGAATTTAATTATTGGATTAATTGTTTACAAAAGTAACTTTTGTAAATGTTTTACACTCTGAGGTAATACTGAGAACTGTGGTACACCTCATGTAGATGTAAGTTAACCTCAAGCAAACAAACATAAGTTTTTTTTGGTCCAACAACAGTTTTTCTTCCACTGCTTCATTTTACAGATGACACCAAACAGCAGCTGGTGTCTCTGTTCAGAGCAGATAATCAGAATAACACTTTATTTATCCCACAGGGAAACTACACATTTAATAACAATGTCAATCAGTTAAAAGCTAGCTTACTCTCTCTGAAGCTAGCTTACTCTCTCTGAAGCTAGCTGGATGCTGGTGTAGCTTATTTTTTTTAACCAAATATCTGTCACTGAAACAGGACAAGGTGGGTT
The DNA here is from genome assembly GCA_900323345.1 of Pseudochromis fuscus. Lineage (NCBI taxonomy): Eukaryota > Metazoa > Chordata > Actinopteri > Pseudochromidae > Pseudochromis > Pseudochromis fuscus. Next base: position 1,491 of record OOFC01044571.1, on the reverse strand, counting down.
CAACTATTAATGTTGAGTCATATCAACAATTTAAAAAGTTGAATTTCAGGACATCAACAGAAAGATATCAACTCAGCAGTGCCCCCTAGTGGATCAGTTTCAGCGTTTTTCTCTCATTAAAGCTAAATATGAATCTAACCAGCTGGTTTGAAGATCATTTTCAGTCCTGTTCATTCACAGAAAAGTTTGATCTGAATGCCTGAGAACAAATTACTGAGTACCATATTTTCTGCACTATAAGGCACACCGGATTATAAGGTGCACCTTCAATTAATGCCGTATTTTAAAAGTGTTTTCATATTTAAGGTGCACCGCATTATAAGGCACATAGAATAGAAACTACTGTAGTGGCTGGGGTTGTGTTATCATCCATCTAGATGAAGCACACGCATTGGTTTTTGAGAAAATTCAAGGCTTTTAGGTGCACCTTATAATGTGGAAAATACGGTAGATAGAAAAGCCCAGCATCATCCTGACCCGTCTGTAAAAGCTGTATTTGTTTCCCATTCAGTGTCTCATCTCAGAGGCAGAGCTGTGAGTAATACCTTCATGGTTACAGTGGATTGAGGTTCATGATAAACTGGTTTTGGCAAGTGACTGATTCATTATCTCCTCAAATCCAATTCAGTCCCACGAGTACCTCAAACACGAGTGAGATGCAGCTGGTCAGGATGGCTGCAGTCTCCTCTTCAAAACAAAGCAAAGAAATGTACCTCAGGCTTAGACATGTAGTCAGGGTGTTGTAGACGGGTGCTGCCCTGTGATAATGATGTAAACCTGACAGCAGCCTCATCACAGGAAGAGCTAGGGAGGTGAGTATTGCTCCGTGACAGACAAATATGAGGTAGTAACTTCATCTCTTCTAACTACAAACATTACAATATTTCAGAACCGGTTAAAGTGCAAGTAGTGTTGTCACAAACATGAACAAACCCAAACCCACAAACAGCTCGATCCTTCCCCGGCTCGTCGGCTTCTTCCCCTTATTTTTGGGCTTCTCGCGAGCTGCTGCAAAGAGATGAAACAAGTATGAGTCAGTGTTTACAGAAATATTCAGTCTGGTTTGACTGTGTCTGCTGCAGGAGCAAAAACATGTTTCATCCAAACTTCTCTTCACACTTTGATGTAACTCTACATCAAACCTGAACAGTGTTCTGCTGTGGTCAGCAGGACCAGGACCTGTGTCCACAGGGAGCGTCTTTCATGCTGGAAGTGTCCAGCTCTACATCTTCAGGGTCCTCATAAGGCCCGCCTCCTTCTAGATCTCCATCTTTCTGTTTGGATTCTGTGTTAAAGATGAAGTTTAGCAGGCAGCAGAGAGTGCAGCAGGATGGACACTGAGCTGTGATCTCTGAACTCTGGACAATTTGTAGAGAAAACAGACACTGCACCAGAGCTGCTTCCTGTGGACACAGGTCCTCAGTGTCAGTCAGCTGCTTGAAATGCACAGCTCACCTGTAACATTGAGGTCACATTGTTTGTCGCTGCTCT
>OOFC01044562.1:0-10891 GCA_900323345.1 Pseudochromis fuscus | reverse complement strand
GCAGGCTGCAAAGGAGTTCTGCAGCAGGGATTGCATTGTCTTTAAGTGACAACCTGCTTACTAATCCACTGTCAATGAACTTTTGTTTAGAAAGCTGTCGTCGGTAAAGTGCCTCGCACAAACAAACAGATCTTTTGGGAGGGGGGTCGTTTCCAAAACTGAAGTCCAGCCATTTCTGTCGCACGGTCTCGTTCTTTGGCAGACCAGAAAGAGGGCAATCTTCCTCACATCCAAAGATGCATTTCTTCCATGAAGGCATTTTGAGAAATGTTCTCTGAAAAGTAATCAGAAACGGGAGCTCCATGACGCGCAGTCCACCAGGTGCTAATTGCTGCTACCGTTGTGTGTTTGTTTACGTTGGGGAGGGGAGCTCTGCTGAGACGGGAGCAGTGGGCGGCGGCTCGGCAGGTGACGAAAGGTCGGGGGCGTTGCAAGGAGGAATAGGCGTACCTAGGAGGAACGAGGCATAACAGCTTCCACAATGGCTGCAATGAGAGTTTCTAAAGATTACTCAAACATACGTGAATGGGCTAAAGAAACACTTCAGGCATGTTTTTAATGAGGGAATGACATAATAACATGATATAAAGCTTGAAAAAGTCAATTTTGCATAATACCCCCCCCTTTAAGATTTTCACTTGTCCTTTGGTGTGCCTTGGGCACAAAAAGTTTGGGAACCACTGATCTAGAGTTTAGCCACCACGAAAACATAGGGGACACATTTTCTGGAAAGCTCAACTGTAAAATCACCAGTGTGTGGTCTGATATAACAATACTGCTATATTCTATTTGGGTGACCAAGGGCAACAGTTTTTGATCAATCAAAAAATAATAAATTTTCGAATAACTCCGGTGCACAGGGGAAAAGAAAGAAAATTGTTTAGATGTAGGGTTCTTGAATCTCCAGGGGTCCACCATTCCATAGGCCTTAAGAAATTCATTAATACAAAGAGCTACTTTACTTGATGTTGTGCCTTTAGGGCCAGATCTATCAAGAGCTGGATCTAAGGTGCAATTTAAATCTCCAGCCAGTATTAGATCGTGGGAATCAAGATCTGGCAATGTAGAAAAAAGAGTGGAAAAATCAGCATGATCTCATAGGGCCATAAACATTAGTCAAGACCACAGGCCTATTGAACAATTTACCCTGAGTTATGACAAAGTGGCCATTTTTATCTGTTATTGTCTTAGTCTCTATATACTGCACATCCCGATGTATTAGGATAGCTGCCCCTCTACTCTTACTATTGAAGTTTGAATGAAAGAATTGTGTAAAACCACCCCTAAATAGTCTGGAGTGATCTTTATTAAGCAGTTTTGTCTCTTGTAAATAGACAATGTATGTAGTTTGCTTGAATGGGAAAATATTTTATTACACTTGATAGGATTATTTAGTCCACAAACGTTCCAGCTCACCAATGTGTTAGGATTCAATGCCCTATTAGGTGTCATATATAAAACTTAGTAACCGTATATTGAGACAATGCATAGCCCATAAGCATTGATAGGTGATAGAAGAGCAAAACAAAACAAAATAGGCAGAGCACCTAAATTGCACACAAACAACACAAACTGGGGAGAATAACTCAAATCAATAATAAACAACCAAAACTAGTCCCCCAAGGGCTTAACGTGGTTCCTGGTCTCCCACTCCATCGCTTACCACGTTGGCTCTCAGCAGAACCTATGACAATTATTTTGATTATAACATAACACAATGTAAGTACGTCCAACCTTTCAACTCGAGGCGTTAGAACAAAGTGGACAAAAATAGAGACACAGTGTCTTGCTGGGCAGAGGTCTGTAACATTTGTTAATATAAAAAAATGAACGAAAAAAAGACCTGTCTTTCATTAGTCCTTTACCTGACTGTAAGAGGAGTCATCATCTTGTACCTGGACAGTCCAGCTGATCCAAGCGTAGTTAGACACGTAACAGCAGGTAAAAAGCAGCCCTATTCAGCTTCGTCTTTGTCTTCATCCATTCAGTAAGTTCTGCATATTAAAATCCTTTTTGAAAGTGTGCTCTTGCCTATCCGCTGTAGTGATCCTCAGTGTTGCAGGGTATCTAAGCCTGTAGCGGACCCCGCTGCAGTCGCGGAGTAAATTCCTCACCTCTGTAAATGCCGCACGTTGTTCACGGCCTGCGTTTAGTCAGGTAGGCTACGGATGCGGTCACCATCAGCAGTAGATAACATCCCGGCTTCAGCAGCCTTCTTCAAAATACACTCCTTTTCGGTGAAATAATGACATGTCACAACCAAAGCTCGAGGTGGCAGGCCATCTTGTGGTTTGACTCGAAGAGTCCAGTGTACTCTGTCCAAACACAGTGGCTTCTCCAGCCCCAGCGTATCTTTTAGCCTGTCCGCCACATAATGTGATGGTTGTTGACCGTTCTCTCTACCCTCTTTTTATTCCGGTTATGCGGACAATACAGCGACATGAGAGAGCTTCTAAATCCTCACATTTAGCCTGCACCGTAGCGAGCTCCTTCTTCATGCGGGACATGTCAGCCTGCAGAGAGGCGATGGAGTGCGAATGAGCACTGAGACCAGTTTCCAGATCCGTTGTGTGATTTTCAGTCTCACCTAACCTATGGTTTATTCGTCCAATGGCATTGCGCACTTCCATCTGGGTTTCAGTTGCTTTTTCTCCTATTTTATAAAACAACTCTTGTTTCAGCTTTTATTGCCTCCAAAATTTGCTTGGCCCCCTTGGTATCCATGGCATCCGGGCTAGCTAGCCTAGTTGAGCAAGCATTAGCCTCGGGTCTCGTGTCCTGATCGTTTCCTGCCTTTTCAGGTGGCATTGTATCCATACGTCAAAAAAAGTGGTAGAGGTCAAGTGAAGGGTTCTCACAGGAGCCCGAAAGAAATACATAGCGCTGCCTCAAACCGCCTTATGTGTTTAATGTTGGTTGTGTATGGGGTTTCCTTGTGGGGATTGTCAGGGTGTTTTTGCTGTTACTGCTGCTCATAACCAAATTATTTCCTGCAATATCTATCTATCTATCTATCTATCTATCTATCTATCTATCTATCTTACAGAAAAGTACTTGACTCAAATATCTTACATTATTTGTTTTCTTACTTGTGTCCATGTTAAGTCAACACCCTATGAGACAACTGATCACAATAAACTCACCTGACCTCCTGGTCGACCGAGCTCTCCTTTTTCACCTTTCAGGCCCTGGTGAAGAAGAGAAGGATTAACATTATAAAAGCTTGATTCAACAACCAGCTGTTATATGTTAAACTCATCCTAATTTAGAACAAAATTTGTGCTCTTAACCTTTTACTAACTTTTGTACTAATTTGATATCAGCATTACAGAGGCCAATAAGATCATACCCTGATGCATTCCATGACTATGTGAGTGGCAATGTCAATGTAATTGGGTCTTGAATCTTACCATTTCCCCTCTTTCACCTGGATTTCCCTTTTGCCCCTGATAAAAAAATATGAACATTGATGATCACTTCATAGCTTATCACAGAACATATATATTGTTAGAATACAGGACGGCAGTGGCTCAGTGGTAGAGCGGCTGTTTACCAACTAAAGGGTTGGTGATTTGATTCCCGCTCCTCCCAGTTGTGTGTCCTTGGGCAAGGCACTTTATTCGCCTTTGCCTCGTATGAATGTTGAATGAATGGTTTGGTGGTGGTCGGAGGGGCTGTAGGCGCAGACTGGCAGCCATGCCTCTGTCAGTCTGCCCCAGGGCAGCTGTAGCTATCATAACTTACTACCACCAGTATGATTGGGTATGAATGAACAATGGTCTCTGTAAAAGTGCTTTGAGTGTCTAGTAAAGCGCTGTATAAATCCAACCATTATTATAATAATTATTATTATTATTATTGTTATTATATCCTATTTATATCTTAACAAAGACTTCCTTGATCAAGTGAAAAAAACCTTGATAATTAAGGTACACAGGCTAATACAGTTCTTACCTTGAGAACTAATTGCCATGTAAGGCTGCTGATATGGATATTATTGTTATTATTATAAGTGGCAGGGGTTGGAGTTTTATCAATCATAACAGAATATTATCTAATCATTAGTTTCTACAGGTCACCAGTCTGGATTAACTCTGATCAGACAAATCATTAATTATGAATAAAAGGGTCACATGTCACATGAGCAGAAACAAATTTAAGTAGAAATACCTTGTTTCCCTTCAGCCCTGGCATGCCCGGGTGCCCTGGCTGACCTGCTGTTCCTGGTTCACCTGCACTCCCCTTTTAAAGGAACCAGTTACAATTATCATTATATTTTAAATCAGAGCTAGTCACCTGGTTCATATTAAGATATTTAAATAGAAACATACCGCAAGCCCTGGTGTTCCTTTTATACCTGGACTTCCACTTTCACCTTTATTTCCCTTGATTAGAAAATAAAACATGTTTTATGTTGCAGAAAACATACAATGAAATAATATCCAGACCACATTAGACTGGAGTGCAGTCGGTATTTTCACTTTCATTGATGCATGTGGTAGATTTTGCAGCTCGAAGTTTAATTATGTCTAGTCAGATATTGTCTTTTCCTGTTGAACAAGCCGTAGTAATAGCACTCTAAAGCCAAGCCACAAAATCAAAGTATCGCCTGCTTGTCCATTAACTAGGTCTTCACTTGTGCACCATTTACCAATAGTCAGTGGCTCGTTAATGGCAGATCAGCTAATGAAAAATGATTAGGAGACAGAGCATCCAGACCAGACAAGCCCAGGCTGCTTATATTTCCACTAAAATTCCATTGACATTGACAAAATTGTACAGTCAAATCATTGCTTAATTTAACTCCATTGGTGTGGCCAGGAGAAGGTTACTTGTGCTGAAGTGTATTTTAGCAAAACAGTGACCAAACAAAACATGTAATGCTGCTGACCCAAGCAGCTTTCTATACTTTTCAGTCTCCTCTTTGCTTAGAAAGATTCAAAGACTCAACTTTACCATCTACCAACTATGAATGCATATTGTATAAGCTGTACATAATAGATCTTGGGAATGTACTGTCATTTAATTTCACGCTGGACTAATCAGCTGTACTTGTTGGAAACTGTGCTACATTGTGCCTAGAGTCAGCTTAAATCAAGTCATGGCTGCCTGCAGCTTGCTGAAAGCTAATGCCAGTGGTCTGATCTGCAGTTATTGATTTTTTCCTGGTTGCACTTTCAACCAGTATACTCACAGTCCCATGGATGTAGGGGAGAAAACTCAGAATATATTCAGCTCAGTTTATCCCTTTAGAAGACTGTTATAAATCTTCTCGGATGTTGATTGGTGTGATCAAAGTCATTGTTTCTGTTAGGTTCATTGCAGCTGCACAACACCAACAGTACAGCTGTTTGAAGAAACTCAAATATAATTTTCTAACAGTCATACATGGTTACCTTAGGTCCAATGGGTCCCTTTAAACCAGGTGCACCAGATAAACCCATTTCACCCTGCAGGAGGTTGAAAAAAATATTTTGGTACAATGTTAACACTTTGGTGTTCACTGAACGCAGTGCAGCAGTTATTTACTTACAGGTGGACCACTTGATCCTTTGAAACCCTTTGGTCCAGGCTCACCAGCTTCCCCCTTGAATGAGAACCATGTCTGTTAAATATAATCACATGAATGAATCACAACTGATATTTTTACTTTGCACATACACCATGAACTTGTTACCTTTTGTCCGTTCAGGCCTGGAACTCCTGGCAATCCTAGCATACCCTGAAAGAAATGCAACAGGTTATACAGTTTCTCAGTTTATAGTTTTTCTCGATTGCTAAAACACAAAACCTGGTTCCTGTAGCACAAAAACACAAACCTTTTGATCATTCCCAGAAGCACACACATTTCCCATAACCATAAACACAATTCACCTGTTTCCACACATGTCTCAATATTCAACACTTTTTTTGCAAAACCTTATACAAAAGTGGTCAAATAAATCATTCATTGCACCATGTGTTCATTCAGCAAACATAAATAACATAATTAACTTACGCTATCATAACCTAAACTCAGACACCACACCTTTCTCCAGGTGAAAACACTCAGCCTAAAAATTGTTAACACATCAATCAGAATTGTGGGTCAATATATAGATCCTAGAGACATGTCCATGTGCTTTGGAACAATGGATCCTGACCAAGCAGAGGTTACTAGACAACAGAGAGGATGGGGACGAGGATGAGGATGAGGACGAGGGAGAGGGAGAGGGAGAGGACAACAAAGACAAGTGGTATCTGATTACATCTGTGCCACTCTGGTTCATCATGTGGTGGTACATGGGAGGACAATGAAAGAAGCTGCCAGCTATTTCAGCCAAACTTTTGAGAGGAATTCAACAGGGTTAAGGAGCAGTGATTCCAATACTTTCAGGTAATTGCTATATGATACCGAAATGTTATAGTATGTAGAGTAAAGGCCCATCTTCCATTCCAATACACACAGTACTGTGTTTGAAGCGTGTTTTTTACGACTGCTTAAGCACGATTTTGAAAACAGGGCTCGGACTTTCAAAACACTACACACAATTAGCACAACCACACACACAATATGCAGAACACCTCAGATCCTGTGCAAAATGAAACACTCTTGTAAAAACTATACACACATTTATAAAAACCTTATTATGGCACCATATGAAACACACACATTTCATAAGGCTTAATTCAGTTTGGAGCAGTTACATAACTTAAAACACTTTTAGCAATTCGACCTCTAGGTGATCAGATTGCTGTAAGTGAAGTACACAGAGAAAGTGCAAATATACAACATGGTAAATTCACCAGACACAAGATCAGTACTGCAGACTATTGAAAATATGTTTTATTTCTCTTCATAAAACAAAAAAATGGCTACATAGACAATCAGAACAAAACATATCCCAACACTGCAACCCCAGAAAACAGACAAATAAAAATACTGTAGTACCAGTACAGGTTCAAAGTACTGCAAAGTAAAAGGAGAAAGCAAAAAGAAATCTGAATAAAATAAATGTAATACTACACATCTCTTCACTGAGCTGGATCTGTCCAGAGAATTTCATCAACATCACATATGATCTCTCTCATGCTCTAGTGTGAATATGTCACCGCTTCCTCTTTGTCATTCTCAGCCTTCAATCCTAAAAAATACATGTAAACTGCTGTAAAATGACAGGAAGGGGAATCAAAAGTTCTGATATGGTGCATACAACACAGTAAGCAGCTGAATACTGCCACTCTTGGCAGTTTTTTATTTATTTATTGCCTGTTTTCTTGTCCTCATGTCCTTCTATAGAGCTCAAACCTGATTGGTGTGTCTACAATTAAGCAATCATGTGTTTGCAAACTTGATGACTGTGTTTAATCAACTGGCCCATGAGTGTGGTGATTTGTCAGTGAGTGCTTTGGAATTGCAAGGAAGTGACATCACAATATATATTTGTGTCTAATGTATGTAATTGTGTTTAGTGTTTCGCAAATCACTGGGTGTATTGTTTTGCAAAAAGTGTGATGCTGACATTGTGTTTACAGTGGTGCAAATCTGGTCCAATGTTTTGCTCCCTGAGTGTAAGGTGTTGATAATTGTGCGATTCTTTTGTTTTTAGTGTTTAAGCAATCACAAAAAACTGTAACTCCTGGAGAGAATCTTTTAGATGGATGCCATGGCTGAACCTCATGAATACGTTATCCATGAAGCAGGGTTTAATCTCACAAAAGAGGGGCAGCAACCTCATTGGTCAGCATGCAATCACACAAGTTCAGAGCCAGAGGGGAGGCAACATCATCATGTGTGCAGCCATTAGCAATCATGGCATCCTCCACCATCAGAAGACATAATGTGTGATGCGGATGAAATGCTATGGCCTGACCCTGACCTGAGACAAGATCATGCTGATGTTGATGCTGATGAACTTGTATAAGTGCTGAATATGGAAATACTACGAATAAACCCTATTATGGACATTTTGGTGGCAGTGTGTTGAATTAATCCCTCCAGTATGTAACAAATACTCATGTAGTCTGTGTTTTGACACCTTTTGTGTATCGTCTGAGGGTAAAAACTGATTGGGATCCAGAAGTTAGATGTTTGTACTGTTGGGTGTGATTTTTTAAAATTGTGTTTGAAGATTTGAGAAAATTGTGAGTTGTTCCAGGAATTGTGTCTAAGCAATTGAGGAAAAACTAATATATTTAACAATAGGCCTACTACAAATTTAAAAAAAAAAAAATGACATGGAATTGTTTGTGTAGGTTTATCTACTGCTTTGAGGTTTACATTGTAGAAACAGAAATAGCATTTACATTTATTTTTTTTTTTCATTAGCCAATTTTCTGAACTGTAAGGTATCCAAACACCGGTTTGCCATCTTTCATGCTCTGACATTGTAACTTAATTGTTTCAGCAGCAACCGTAGTTACTTACCTGAGTACCAAGAAATATTACACTCATTAATTATGGTTGATTAGTTCACAGAAAATGTGGTGCAGGGCTTTTGAGACCAAATCCTTGCCAATAATAACTATTCCATTCCACTCCACTCCAAAAAAGGAGAAATTATTTTCATTTACTTCTTTAAACTATGTCACTGTCCCTTAATAAATCACATGCACTGCAACTTAAGTGTCTGCACATTTAATTTCAAGATAAATGCAATAATAGAAATTACACAAAGAAAAGAATGAAAGTGGATACAAATGTATAAATAGTTTACAGTTTTTCTCAGTTGCTTTGGTGCATTTCTCGAATAATCTTTGCTGTTTGCAAAACAGTAAGTGCATTTCTCAAAACACTTTGTATAAATAGCAAAACACCATGGATTACCTGCAAAAGTCTCTTGCTCAAAATCCTTAGTTCATCTCTCGAAAGTAAATCTCTGTGTCAATCAACGTGTCAGTGCCATCAGAACAAGTCCTTGTGTCATTGTGTATGGACAAGACAGTCAAAATGCTTTGTCATGTTGTCAATATAACTGTACTCTGAAAGGATGTGCTGATGTAAACTATGGCTAAAGTTTTGATGACAGTTCTTGCAAATTGTAAGTTACACCTTGGTGCATATGGGAGATTGATTGCAAGAGACTGGACAATATTCACATTTACACTTTTCCTGTTTGTGCTGTAATTTGTTGACAGACCATGTCACTACAATACAGAAAGGAAAAGACAGCACTGCAGAGCACAAAGACCAATTCCATTCTGACCACTTCCAAATCCTTGTCCTTTCATGAGATGTGCCTTTGAGCTGTTTCAGAAAACAGTTGATCTAATGCTTCACACATTACCCTTCTTTAGTGAAAGTCAAGATTAACCTGGGAGCAATTTACCAATTCAGGACAGATTTAGAAAAAGGTCTAATGGAAATGTTTAGAAATATGCTAGATATATTGACATATTGAGATATATATGACAACTTGTTCAACTATTTTGCATGTAAAGACTAATATGATGAACTAATGCCTAAATGTTGTGGGGGGTGAGACTATTCAACATAACAAAAGCAGCTGATAATGTAGGAAACCGCAGAGAATTGTACAGAATAATTTGCACGGATGTAACAAAGTATTTGCAACTTTGTTCAATGAAATGAGAAACTGATTTTTTGGTGTGCACAAGTGACACAATGATGTGACGATTGAACAAGTAGTTTTGAAAATTTCAATTCTGATCTGAGAAATGAACCAAAGTGACGAAAATGGAATTCAGTTCAATACTTGGAGGAAAACCTCTTAAGTTTCTTTTTATTTGAGTTATTTTTTTCTAGGATAAATGCTTACAGATGCTAAGTGGTTGCCTCACACTGACGTTTCTGTAACATATGTGCACAGTGAATAGATTAAGCAGAAAGGGAAAGAGACTGAAGTATAGATAATAGAGAAACACATAGATTCCTATCTGCAATCTCCAAGTGAAGAAATACCAGTCTTCAGAAGATACTGCATCATGTTTTAAGTTGAGGAAGTACAGTACTAATCCTGTCTCCTTAGAGACATCGCTAACTCTATTGTTCTAGTGGGGAAACATGGCTTGCAGCCTTGTGGAGCAACTGAGTCATATTTTGTAGACCCATCACAAGCTGTTGGACAAGACTCCTGATCCTGATCACTGGAGTGGCTGCCTGACTGAAACACTTTCTTCCTAAAACAGATTTGCCAAAGAACCAAAGCATTCCCTCAATGAGTTACTTTCATTGTCTTAGATTATAGCCTGGTTGTTATATAACAGCGTTATCCTGGGATGAACTACAGGGAAAATACCCCTAATTTACTGCCTGTCAGGGGAAGTCTCTGCTCACAGTATAATAATGTACTGCTGCCAAGACAATAGAAAACATGCATGCAAATCTGCATGACCAATAAAATTCACTGTTGTATTAGCCTACTTTACCCTTCTGTTACTTATGGCTCATTCACACTGGGACCTACTCGCTTCTCTTCGTTTTGGAAATTGCGCATTCACACGGGAAAAAAAGTACCTGGAGCTTGGTACCTGGTACAACTTTTCGTACCTCCTCTCCTGCGGTTCCAAAAAAAGTACCTGGTCAGGTCGGAGCAGGTACTAAAATCTTATTGGTCGGAATCGTCACTGTGTTGTTGCGTCATCACTGCGCTGCATGTAATCTGTCCCCGCAAGCACGTCTTTTTTTAAATCTTCGCCGAACCGTGCAGACGTGTTTAAAATAACAACAAGAAGAGAAATGGCATCAGCTACTAGAAATCCTGCCCCGTGGACTCAGGACGAGGTGCAAACCTTTTAGACATTAGTCGCAGATGAGAACATTCAGCGGGAGCTGGATGGCGCGGTCCGAAATGAAAGGATTTACAAACAACTCTCGGACCAGATGGCTGCACGTGGCTACCGCAGGACTTTGCAGCAGTGCAGAGAGAAATTAAAAAAGTTAAAATGTTGT
>OOFC01044559.1:0-19297 GCA_900323345.1 Pseudochromis fuscus | reverse complement strand
CACAAAAAAGCAAGACCAAACAGTCAACCAACAAAGTATTATGCACACTCTGCAGGAAGGAGTTTTCTTTTCATCGAAGCCCTTTCAGATTAAAATACCACATTAACAGGAAGCAGACGTTAGTCGGGGATTGACACTTAGAACAATACAGCAATGTACTGATATTGGAAAATGTCCTTTTACTTTGTACTTTTGAATATTTAAGTATTTTTAAATGCATGTACTTTAGTACTTTACCTTGAGTAACATTTTGACCAATAACTTTTATTTGTAGTTGAGTAAGATTTGACTATGAGTATCAGTACTTTGAATCAAGTACTGAAGTTGAGTACTTTGTCCACCACTGGTCAAGAAATGTGAGAATGAATGAACAGGAATTTTAGGTTTTAAGTATTTCAATCAAATATTTGGGGAGTCATTTCTAATAATCTTGTCTTCAAATTCATTTTAATCCCAGTGAGTAAAGTCAAAATGAAATATTCATCTGCAGCAGCTCAACTAAGCCCTAAAACATGCTGGGTAGTTTTAAGTCATGCTGGGTTCATTTAACTCCCAGCCTGGGTTATGCACGCTGGCGCTAGGTGGTGCGCGAGGCGGGAAGGGTAATGGCAGCCTTCGCAGAACTGGTTAAAAAGGAGGAAGGTGTGAGTAATGATAATGATACGGACAGTGAAAGAATCAGAGCTGAGCAGAGAGCTACTTTGAACTGAACGTTTGGTAAAATCAAGAAAATTATGGGTGAAAACAAAATACAAAATGTTGGATAAAAAGAATAAAATTCAAGTCAAAGCCAACCACAAAATATTGGGTAAAAACGACAAGATGTTGGGTAAAACAAGCCTATTTTGTTGAATTAAATGAACCTAGCACAGAGTCAGTCCAGTTTTTACCAAGAGCTGGGTTAAAACAACTGGGATTTTTTAATGTGTGGACAAAAAAGTGAGTTGATTAGAAGAATTAGTGAAAAATAATCCACTGCTAAAATGTTAGTCATGCAGATGAATCCTGTATTGGATAATTTCTTACTGTTAGCTGTTTTATATTGTTATTATCTCTTTGTTATTGGTAAGCTTTTGTTAGTGCTCTCACATTTTTAATATCCAGATTCTGAGTCATGCTGCACTGACAGGTTAATGAATACTTATCGTGTATTTTTGTGGTAACATGAATATATGTGATGGTTGAATGTATAATGAACATTAATATGATATTATAACAGTACTCATGATGTGGAAATGATGGACATTTACATACATTTATGAACAGTCAAAGCTGTAATTCAAGTTATTTCTTACAAGAACCATTGTGGATGTCGTCACTCGTGCAATCATACGTAGGATCTGATTACATCCACAGTTCAATTTAACCTATTTAAATGTTAATTCTGATAGCTCCATCTACATTAGGACCAGCACTGACCTGAATTCCTGGTAATGTTGCAGCATTATGCAGCCACCATGGGGCTACAGTGTATCAGACAGTTTGTCTCAGTCTCTTTGGTGCATTTCTCTGATCAGAATTTAAATTCTCATAAGTGTTAGTTCAACCTCTGCAACATTTACTCATCACAGGAGCAGCTCCACTTTACTTCCAACAAACTGTGAATGCTTCTGGACATGCATCAGGCGCTTTCACTGCAAAAACCAAAGATCTTACCAAGTTTATTAGTCTTATTTTTAGTCAAAATGTCTCATCCCACTTGATTTAAGATAATTTACTTTACAAGTAACATTTCATCAAGATGGAGGGGCTTGTTTAAAGACGATGCATCTTAAATATCAAATATCCAAGCAGCATATCTTATTTCAAGACAATTTACCAAGCAAATATTCACTTGTTCTATTGGCAGATTTTTTTCACTTATTTCAAGTACTTTTGGCAGATTTTTTCACTTATTTTGAGGTAAAAAGTACTTGAAATAAGTGAAAAAATTTACTTACTTGAAGTAAATTATCTTCAATCAAGTGGGATGAGACATTTTGACTAAAAATAAGACTAATAAACTTGGTAAGATTTTTCGTTTTTGCAGTGTTCATACAAGTCCCTGTTGTTTTATAACATTATCGTTTGCTTATGTCATGTCAGTCAAAATCAGGGGTCGGCATCGTTCTTCGTTCTTTCATCGTTCTGCTGCGGCTCCCTGTGTCTTTGGAAAATAAATAATGATATATTTAAGCTAAATTTATTTTGTTTCGTTTAGTTTTTCAATGTCATTATAAACGTGAAGAGGCTCTTGGTCACTGTTTCCGTTTGACTGCTGCTTTACATCTTTTGAACTGGACGAAGCTAATGTGACGTCACCTGTTGGTTTTGAAGCCAAGAGTTTGGTATCTGAACGTCGGCATGTTGGTTTTTAGAGCCAGAAGTGACCATAAATGGACATGAAGGCAGGAGTAAGGAGGCGGGTGTGACCCTAGAACCTGAGGACACTGTGCAATGTGTTCGAGACTCTCACTTGAAACCAGATCCATCAATTAAATTTGCCACACCCCTAGATCTTCCTTATTTTGAAGTCTATTATCTCCTTAATGATAAATGATTTTCAGATGGACCAGATCACTGAGAAGAAGAGTTGACTTGAACTAATGACATCAGAATGACTTGTGGAAAAATGTATTGACTGAGTTTATGATTGAATATGAAGAGTTTGAGTTGAAATCAGTTGGAGCCAGCATCTCATAATTACCGTATTTTCCGGACTATAAGCTGCTACTTCTTTCCGACACTTTGAACTTAAACACTGGTGTTTCTCATGTATCGGCGGCACGAAGCTCATTGACTTTTTACAAGCTAGCAAGCTCCGTGCTGCCAATACATTTAGCGTCGTCACATCAGACCCGGTCAGAGTGGACCACATGAAACTGTTGGAATAAATTCAATAGTGGCTTATAGACAGGTGCGCTCAATAGTCTGGAAAATACGGTAGGTAAATATTAGGCTTCAAAAAGAGGAAGATTTAGAGGCGTTACTTTGATTGACAGGTGGTTTGGAGGCTCGTTCACAGGTGAACTCCAGTCTCACACACATTGGACAGTGTCCTCAGGTTCAAGGGTCAGACCCACCTCCTCACTCCTCCCTTCATATCCAAATATGGTCACTTCTGGCTCCAAAAAACCAACATAACCACGTTCAACTGTCGGGTGACATCAGGTTTGACCTTCTATACATCCATGTACAACATTTTCCTTTATAAGCTTTCCTTTGCCACTAACTGTGATTGTTGTCAAAGCTTTTACATTTCCTGCATCCAACACTTGACTCCTGGATGTAACCTCCAGCTGAGGGAGTGTGCAGGTAATAAATACATGATGCAAATGGTGGAGTGGGACTTTAGAGAAATAATAACACTGTCACTAAAAGAAAATCATTTCAAATATGTCACACGAACGCCCACACAGTTTCACAGACATGTTTACAGCTATTAGGAAACAATTACACTACAAGCTTACTAATTTACATTTCCTGCACATCTGTCAGTTTTAAGTGCCTCGTTCTATTAAATGCATGTGACAGGAAGTGTGATACATGCAGCATGTTGCACAGAGGAGAGCAGCACTAAAAACAAGCCCACATTACAAAGTGTCATCAAACCTCCGGAGGCTATATTTGACTCCTCATCACAAACAATTAAAATGGATTTGATACAGCTGCTAATAATGTACATTGTCCTGTGGGAAACACACACTGGAGCATTTATAGTACTGAGTCCTCACTATTCAGCCCTGTTTGATAAAAATAATGAGACCCAGTTATTTCAGGAAATGTGCCTGTTTTAAAAGAAAATGTTTTTGGAGCTATTTTTAAAGATCTTAATTTGGAAGCAGAAAGTGTAATTATAGGATTATGTCAGATCTCTCCTTTCATTCATCTGTTTGTCAGTAAGTCGAGTGCAATGGTCACATGAACTGTACACACTTATTTTAGCATTGGCTTTGAACTTTTGAAGCTATGTTTATTTTAAGATGTAACCTTTACCTTGAAAGAGTTTGTTTGAAAATCTACAAAAATACACACATTTGTGGATTATTGGCAAGTCACATGAGATGCATTATGAAGCAGGAGATTGGCATTTGAATGTGACCATGTTGGTGCTGTTGGACCCAGATATGACCATATTTGGATGGAGGGGGCGGGTGTGACCTTGTGAACCTGAGAAAATTGTTCAGTGTGTATGGGACAGGAGTTCAGCAGTGCTCTTATTGGAGGCCAGACCTGTCAATCAAACGAGCCATGCTCTTAACTCCTCCCCTTCTCTCAGCCTAATATCTTCTTAATGATGAAATGATTTTCAGATGAACCAGCAGATCACTGAGAAGAAGAGTTGACTTTATCTAATGACACCAGAAAGACTTGTGGGAAAATGTGTTGACAGAATATTTCAGGATTGAAAATGAATTGAAGTCAATTGGAGCCAGCATCTAGTGGTCATCAGTGGTGTTGCACTTTGGAGACGCAGTAGCTCTGTCCATCCTTTACATGCACTATATATGTGTTCGCTAACTGTGGAGCTAATGCCTGCACAGTTTCTCCTTCTTTAATTCTTTTCAAGCTAAGCTAACTGTGACATGGCACTTTTTTTTTTTTTTAAAAAACAAATCTTCTCTTCTAATGCTTAGTAACAATGTGAAAAATGCTTCAAATCTTCAACTATTTCTCTCATAGCGGTGCCATGATATACATACCAGGAAGGAGAGAAGTCGATGCTTTTATTCTGAAATGTATAAAGGTGAATGGTGTGTGGGGTACAGGAAGATAGGTTTGTAAAATGACAGAAGATGGTGTTTTGTTGTGGAAACTTTAGGAATTAATTAATAACATAATTAGCTGGTTTATTAGAGGGAAAATCTAATAATTAAATAACACAATAAAATATGCTTCAAGGTTTTTTTTTGCAGCTGAAGTTGCTGCTGCATTTCTGAATCTTAACTGACTGCTGTCCTCATGTGAAGTGCAGGAGCTAAAGATAAACAGCAGTTTATATCACACAGGCTGCGATGCCCTGAGGGTGGACTATGATTTTTGGAGGCTTATTATATTTGATTATGAAATATGAAGCTGTCTTTTTTTCCCTGAAACACTGAACCTCGCAGATGCAGAAATGATGGTGGAGAAAGAAAGAAAGGAAGAAATCAGAGTCGTTTATCATATCTTTTTATTGCTATGTGCTCCCCATTACAACAAACAGCATCAGTAGTGTACACTTCAATCTACACAAATACATAGAAAAAGCAAATAGAGCAGAGAGGCACTGAAGATCATGACAATCGAATACTTCAACGCACGGATAGCACAGGGGTATTGATACAGTACATGGAGAATCCTATGCAGTAATATCTGTCTGAGGCTCAGGGATTGTCAATGTAACAACTACAACTATCCTATTATTTTTTTTTAATCATTACAAGCTCTCTATAACATCAGCAGCAATGTTGGATAGGCAGCGAGTAAAAGGATGTGAAAAGAACTGGGGAGAAAAATGTAAAATGGTAAAAGACAATACTGGCAACTACGAACAGCTTTTACAAAACAACTTTACTGCTTTAATGTACTACACTATTTATGTTTTACTGGTTAGAATAAAGCTTTTTTTTTTGGTCTGGTCAGTACACGCTGCTGTGATGTAACAACTTTGTTAATAACTTCTACAAAACAGCTGTGAAAAGACAGCTTTCTGACAACATCTCAAAATTGAGCATGTATATTTACATCTAATTGTTTGCAAAAAACAATGTCATTTCTAGTCTAATCATGTTTGTTAAAAAAAAAAGAAGAAAATCTATTTAAAATGTGAAAATATGGCCGAGGGGAAACAAAGAGTGATCGTTTGTTAATGGTTTATCGGTTGCAGCTTATTGACCAGCTGACACTGCACATACTGTAAAAACAAAGCAGAACCCTTTAACTTTCAATAAATATTTATGTACTCAATGCTATATACATGTACTATACATCGGCACCATAGACTGTATGTAGGATGGACGAAGCTAACGTGATGCTAGCTGTTGGTTTGTGGACTCACATCTTGAAACAAGGTGTTTGGTATTTGAACCTCCTCTCACTGGAGACCAGAGCTGTCAATCAAACTAACCACACCCCTTAATCTTCCTCAATTTGAAGCCTAATATCTCCTTCATGATGATTTTTTTAGATGCACCAGATTACTGAGAAGAAGAGTCGACTTTAATGACATCAGAATAACTTGTGGAAAAATATGACTGAGGATTTCAGGATTGCAAATGAGGATTTTTGAATTGAAGTCAATTGGAGCCAGCATCTAGTGGCCACATTTTATTTATTTTTTTTCAATTTCGAGACCCAGCTGCTTCGTCCATCTCTATAAACGGTCTACGACTGGCACACAGGTGTGAGGGTGAATAGTTGCTAGCTATTTTTATTTTTTTGCTGAAAACACAAATCTGTGTCCTTGCTATTGCAGTCAGATGCATGGTGGTTGTGAGGAAATCCTTTGATTAAAATAAATAGCTTTCTCTCTCCTGAACCTTTGTCCACCATTAAAAAAAGCCATTTAGACAAGACTTAAAAAAAAAAGAAAAACATGTTCAATATACAGTAAAACTCTTTTTGAAGTCCAGCTTATTGTGCTTACATGAAGGCTTTGTTCCTGCAAATACAAACTGTAATATGAGTATAATGAACTTAAAGCACCATTAAGCAATTTCTTGATATTAAACTATGGTCACATGACTCTGTGAAGCGGTGAAAGGGTCGTGACTGCAACAAACCCCACTCCACAGCTCTCCACAGCTTTTAGCACCTTGTTTGGGCTCTGATCAAAAAAGCTGCGAGTCAGTTAACAAACCGTCGGCAGAGAGCTGAAACAATCAACAAGCTGTAAGAGAAGAGACAGTTATTGTTCTCACCAGCTAAACAAATCATCATTTGACTCCATGAATTACACACTGATTTTGTGAGAAGCTGTGTCGACTGTTTGTGTTAATCAGCAGCTGCTTGCTAACTGCTGAGACGACAGCCTGATGAGTCCATGGAAATATCAGAAGTGCTTTTTGCTAGTATGTGTTAGTGGTCAAAAATCACTTAATGCGGCTTTAGGTGTTTGATATCCAAACAGAAAGAATCAGTAAACAGCCTTTAAAGTGATGTGAAGGTGTTTTTCACAGTCACACAAAGAAAGAAAAACACGTTTCCGATGCACTGTGATGATGAAGAGTCTACTGTATACGACATAGAAATAAGGAGGAGGACACTTGACAGATGTGTTCCTCACTTCTGTTCCCTTCTTTCACCTCGACACTTCAACCTTTTCTGAGCAAAAACGTTCACAAGGAGGGCAACACAAAGGGTCAAAAGGTCGACGGCTAGCACCACACAAACGTCTGATTTCGATAAAAGAAAGCGCTGGGATGAAGTAATGTGTGTTAGATGCCTCTGACAGGAAGAGTTTGACATTTTGACAAACATTTCTTTACGTTCTTGCAGAGGTTCTCATGTTTGGTTGTTAAACATGAGGCTAAGTATGAAGCAGATGGTTAGCTTAGCGTTGGATAATGACAGTGGGGAAACAGCTAGCATCTATGCTCTGTATAAAGCTTGTATCTTTAAACCATAGACTGTTTATAACTGATGGTTGTAGCCACGGTGGTCACAGGTTTTTGGCATTACAGCATGTTGGGTTTTTCTAGAGCCAGATGTGACCATATTTGGACAAGAGGGAGGAGCTGAGGAACAGCAAGAGGGTGGATCTGACTGCAGCCATCCTGCTGTGATGACACCCACCTGTCACTCAAAGAGGCCACGCCCTTAATCATGCATGACTGTAAGTCTTAATGCAATTTAAATGGGTGAGTTATATGGAAATTCAGCCATGTAGGGTTGTTAGAAATATGGAATTTAGTCACACAGATGAAAACTGTTGTGACGTCACTCGTTGGTTTGTGGACCAGAAGTGACCATATTTGGATATGAAGGGCAGAGGGAGGAGACAGGTTTGACCCTTGAATCTGAGGACACTGTCCAATGTGGATGAGACTGGAGTTCAATCAAATCAATATTAGTCCTAAATCTTCCTCCTCTCTCAGCCTAATGTCTCCTTACTGATAAATGATTTACAGATGGACCAGGTCACTGAGAAGAAGAGTTGACTTTAACTAATGACATCAGAATGACTTGTGGGGAAAATGTATCGACTGAATATTTCAATTGGAGCCAATTATTTTTGGAGCCATCAGTGGTATTGCACCTTTTGCACTCCCATATTGGCTTCACTATTGAGAACTGGTGGCTACGTCCATTTCTATACACAGTCTATGGGACAGACTCACTTTTGGTGCTAGCCTCACGTGGTCTGAACAGAGCCATGCTAACTATTTCCCCTGCTATTTCCCAGCTGACTGTTTCCCTATTTCCTAATATTTAGTGTACAGACAGGAGAGCCTGTCATCCATGACTCAACAACAAAACAAATATTTCCCAAAATGTTGAACTATTCCTTTAAAATACTCTAAATCGCACCAGAGATTCACTCTATTGATCTGTTCATAATACTGTCAACAGCACCTGCATCCCTGAAAAGGTAAACATTTGGATGAACCTGTATTGTTGTGACTGTTTAAAAGGGGATGTTTGATCTTCAGTTTCTTAAAATAATACTGATATTTTCATGTACAGTATTTACAGCAAGCTTTATAAATACCCATCTCTATAGAAACTGCAGAGTGCCACATAACAGCAATTGGTGGATATATATATTTATATATATATTAAAAAAATCTATACAACTAAAACCATGTCCCTCATGGTTTTACACTGATACATCTCTGGTCACTTTCAACGTGCACTTAAAGTACGGTGTTGGATTTTATATTTGCAGTGACTTCACAAGTACTGGGACAGCTGAACTGTCTGTAGGTCAAGCTTTGTGTGGAAATTTTTGGCAAGAAACTGGCAGTTTGTAACATTCAAGTAAAGGGGATTTTCAGCTGTATCAGATGATCTGATTGTGAAACTTAGAAATGTTCGTCCATTACAGAAAATGGACCATAACTCCCTGTATGGTTTGATAGCTTGTAATACCCAGAACCCACAAGATCCATTTCAGGCATATTTGACTGTTTATGAAAAAGTTGTGAGAGTTTTTGTTTGGCCGTCCAAGATGCTACACTTCTGCAGTCTAACTCATCATGTGCAGCTTCGACATAGTGACCCCATGTGATGTCAGAGCATTTCAACCAATCATCTTCTGATTGGTTGAAATGCTCTGACATCACATGGGCTCTTTTAAAATGACGACCTGTGTGAAATCCTCCATGATGGGGGAATTGGGACTTTTGGAGATGATGTCTTAGTTGTATCAGCTCTTTATCAAACATCCTCATGAATCATTTGTTTCATGATCAATCTTCTAAACTGTTTTCTGACCGTGGGTTTTCTATTCCTTTCAAGATTATGATGCCAAGACTTCAAACAGGACCTTTTGGCCACATTAAACATGCAGTGTTAGTAAGATGCATTACAAATAAACAGCAACAGGATTTCTGAATATAGCTAATAACCCTTCTGTTGTGCAACATGCATTTCTGCACCAGCTCCTTTATCTAGTCTTGTAATGGTGTAAGTTGTACTCCTGTGAGTCTGCATTCATTTTCATAATTTGAATTAGCACCTGTTGACATTTTCTCTCTCGCTGTCTGTCGAGCATCTGCCAGAGGCAAAGCTACGGGGGCCTGATTCATTAAAAAAGACAGGACCAGAGAAAAGATCAGTCGGAGTGGGAAACGCAGACACCTCCCTGCACCTGTCACTGTGGCTGTGACAGTGTGGGTGTCACTCAGGGAAAGCTTCAGCACTCACTGGTTCAAAAAGTCAAGGGTTTAGTTGGAATTAATCTGTTTCTTGGAGTCAGTGGAACTAATGGAGACGTCTTTTGAATAATAAACTGTCCTTTGGCTATTTTGTATCCCTGAAATTATTCACTAGGAATATTGAATTTTGCACTTGACATGGATGAAAATTCCCTTTGGATCATGTGCCCCCTCTACCTTAAAATTATTGGATCATTTTTTCCCCTATAAGGCATGAAGTAGTAGAAACATGGCTGTGACAGGAGCTCAATGTGAGATGTCAAAGTGATACTTAACGTCCATATCAGGGGCGAAAAAGAGGAAAGGGAAATTCTTAAAAAACAAAGTGAACCAGCACTTTTCTTTCTTTCTTTCTGTTTCTCTCTCTGTGGTGTTTTTGGTGTGAGAAGACTCAGGATGAAGCTGGATTATCTACTGTACATTAGGAGTCCTTAAAGGGAAAGGGCTTCACTTTCATCTCTCCACTTCAGAAAACGCTGTCGGCCACCGGCTATCTGTCAAGCTGCTCGACCTTTGACCCTCAGCAGGATCCGCCAGCTTCCCGACGTGTCGTGGAACCCGCCTCGGTGCCGTGGTGATCTTCGATGGGGTCTTCTTGAGCGGAGCAGGCGTGGTGATGTGTTTCGTGGCGGTGCCTGATGAACCTTTGCCTGAACCCTGTTTACCGCTGCGAGTGCTGTTGGCCGCCACAGAGGCCGTTAATGTCTCCAGCAGCTGGGAGGCCGATCCAAAGCGGACGTGTTCGTCTGTCTCGGGCGTCTCAGAGAGCAGAGACAGCGCTCCGCTGCGCCTGCTGCAGGAGTCGCAGCACAGCTTGTTGTAGCCTGGAATAGAGCAGTATCTCGCCAAGACCTCCATTTGGCAGAAGATGGATTTGTCTCCGTTACAGGGCTCATCTGAAAGTCGAAGAACATACAGTGTGAGCTCAATGCATGTCTGTCGAGTGATGAAAGGTGGACTTGGAAAAAGCTGAAAGTAGCAGAGCACAGAAGCATTGATTTTCATCAGAGACTAAGTGTTGACGCACATTTCACCTACAGCACATTCAGCAAAATAAGGCTCATTCAGTTCTGCTGTGACCCACTTCCTTTATACGCACTAATTCAAACAGGTTTTTGTGTTTGTCACTCACATGTGCTCATGTGACAGAAGCAGCTGTTGCTTCTCTAAGAAAATAATCAGCTGCTGATGAATGAAAAACCCAAAGACTCGTGTTTTGAAGCAACCTTCACAATCCTGACAGAGTAATGATCTCATTATCTGGATACACTGTTTATAGATATGGATGAGGCTGGATGAGACAATGCAGCCATCCAAAAAAGTGCAATACCACTGACAACCAATAGAGGCTGACAAAACAAAAAGTGAATCCAACTGACAAAAATGCTAATTTTTCATCTGAATTCATTTTTAACTTAAATAAATAACAGGCTTCAAAAACAGGAGGATCTGGAGCTGTGGTTAGTTTGAGCTCATTAGAGACCAGACCTGTAGTTGAGTCTCATACACAATGGGTTCAAGGATCAGACCCGCCTCCTCCATGTAAATAAGGTCACTACTGGCTTCAAACACCCAATATGCCAACGTTCAAACTGCCCTGGCTTCAAAACCTGAGTCCACAAACCAACTGTTGATGTCACATTAGATTCATCCATTTCTACATGCAGTCAATGATTTTGATCTAATTTAAGTCTTCTGCTCCTAATGCAAAAATAATAAAAATAGGGTAGTCGATGAGGAAAATCTTTATTTTCCACCAAGATGTTAGAAATGCCTGTACTGGAAGTTTAAGTTTGCCTTTATATCTGCATAATATTTATAGTCTTTCAACGATCCAAACCAATCTGAACCAGCTTTAAAAGTCCAAACTCTAAACAACAGTTTGATCTTTTGTCCAATCAATCATCAGCATTTCAAAATCCTCCTCCTCTTTACAAATGCTTATTTGAATTCACCGCAGCCTATCAGTCAGGAAGAAAAGCTTTTCCTTAAAATTACCCTCTCACTGTGATCAATAACATGAGCAAATATCCACAGATTGAACTGATCGTTTTAATCATTACTCTGTCCATCCAGTACACCATATTGATTACTAAGCTCTCTACAAAGCCCATATGTCATATCCTACAGCAGTCCACAAACTGTGGGTCAATACGGGATGTACAATGGCTTTGTGCACTCTTCCTCATAAAGATAATGTGTGTTATTTGCATATAATTACAAGTATTTCTCATGTCTCTGTGCCACATATCTACGTGGTATTTACTTCAAGGAGAAGGAGAGCATATGTTGGCATTTGAGACACACTTTAACTGACATACTTAAGAGAAGATGGTCTTTCTGATAAGCAGCCCTGAGACCAGGGGTCTGCAACCCTGGTCCTAGAGAACCACTATCCTGCATGTTTTAGATGTTTCCCTCTCATCTCTCATAGATTAAACAACAGCCACTCTGACTACAAGTGGCAATTACAGGACAATGGAACATTTAGTTTCCCCTTAAACATCTCATATTATTGTAGGTTGTAGCTATACACACATTATGATTACTGATAGAAAAATGGTTAATATTCTGTCTGGATAACGTTCATCTCCTCATGCATGATGGTCTATTCTTCTAAGAATTAGAGCAGGGTTTTTCAAGTCCGGTCCTCGAGACCTCATATCCTGCATGTTTTAGATGTTTCCCTCTTCGAACACCTGATCCTAATGACCAGCTCATCATCAAGCTCTGCAGAAGCCTGATAACGATCCTGGTCATTTGAATCAGGTGTGTTGGAAGAGGGACACATCTAAAATATGCAGAATATGGGCTCCCGAGGACCAGGCTTGAAAAACCCTTAATTAGAGGTTGTTTGAGTCGTCCAGGGCCACATTGTCTCTCTGTGAGACACCAGGGACTGTCAGTAATTCTGTCAATATTCAGTCAATACATTTTCCCCACAATGCAATTCTTTGCATGACGTAAAAGGGGGAAAAGAGGGTGTTGTAAAGTCTATAAAGACTAAAGAAATTGTTTGAGCTAGCAAGCTCAATCTGCATATTATGTGAGAACTCTGTGCACAGCCTGAATAAAGACACTCTGACTTCTGATCCTCACTTCCTGTGTGGTGAACGAGTGGAGCCGAATCATGAGTAGAAAACAACCATGTCTCCTGCTGAAGTATGACATGTTTCTTCTCTTTTTGGTGGTAAAACTCATGAAATGCTAATCTCTGGTAGTGATGGGTCAAACAGCACCGATGTGTCGGCGCATGAGTCGAGCTCATAGTCGGTGTGTGTATCGCATTAAGAAAGTCACGTGACGATACAGCTGCTGTTTCGCCTGTATCGGCAATCTGTGTTTATACGGAAGCGGGATTCTTCCCGAACCTAAATATATATAAATAAAATCCACCCTGCCTCAAAGACAAGTACATAAACATCCTCACACAGTCGTACCATTATGCTGAAAGTAACTAATTGTCACGAGCAGAAATATCATTGCATTCAGGTAAATTTGCATAAATAAACACAAGCACGTGGACCTCTGTAGCAGTCTGATCCCATTGTCAGTCATTTTCAGTCATTGTTTGGTATGGACATGTCCATAAAGTCCGTAAACAATTCTACACCATTAAATCAGTATGTCAGCTGAGTCTGTCAACGAGACTGCCTGTAATGATTGTTAAGATCCAACAGGTGTCAGTATTGAGCAACACAGTACCAACACGTATTGATAGAGTTTGTGTAATGTGCCGCAACTCTTCATGAGGCCTCATCTACCATCACTAATCTCTGGTATGTAAAATTTTTCAGTGGTAGAAATGTCATTTTGACAGAAATGGTAATCTTAGGTTTGGTAACATTAGGCAATAGACTGTATACAGAAAGGACAAAGCTAACGTGACATCACTGCTTTGGTGTTGGAATCTTAAGATGAAATGATTTTGGGATGGACCACCAGGTCGCTGATAAGAACTGACTTTAGTTCTGACTTACATGTAGACTTAGAGTTTTTCGGAGTTAGCATCTAGTGGTGGTCGGGTGTATTACATTTTTTTTGTACTTCTGCATTGGCCTCATTTTTAGCCCCAGTTGCTTCATTCATTGCTAAACATAGTCTGTGATTGTAATGTATTTCTGGCAAAAACATATGTAGGCGGGGCAAAATGTTTGGAGGAGTTTGGTTGGACCAATTAAAACAACAAAACACCACAGCTAGCTAGCTAATGTTACTACTACTCTCAGTCAGTGTTTTCTAGTGCTAATCTGAACTGTGGTTTTAACAGCAGATTGATTGACAGGTAGATGGAAAGATACTATTTACTGATGCTGCTCTGGGCAAGATGACAGAAGTCATGTGATATTTCTATTTTCCACCAGGATATAAACTACATTTTTCATTACAGGTGGATTTTAAGTGATTAAATGATCAGACTTACTGGCAGGACCGTGGAATGTGTTTTTATTGATTTCCAAAGGTCAAGTAAATGTGCAACCTCTGGAGACAAGTAGTGTAATCCATCACAGGGGGATGTCTATATTATGTTTTTCTAAAGGTTTCACCACTGTTGTGAGGTCAGCTGCACCTGAAGTTCACCACCTAACTATAACAATAGTGGCACTTTAAACAAATCAATGCAGACATGATGGTTCACTGTGGTGAATCCTTTTTAATCCTTTTTAATCCTGGTAGATCATATCTCTGGTTTATAGTGCACTTACTTAACGAGGTTAACCAGAAAGATTTTAAAAATTCTGTTTGTTTTAATTCTTTTGTAAAAGTTTTAACACATTTACTTCCTGGGAAAAAAAACAACACAAAACAAATAAATAAATCTCGTGACTTTCATCATCTTGTCCAGAGCAATTTCAACCAATAGTATCATCAGCTGTAGTAGTAATCAGTAATTTGTTGGAACAGTATTGTTAGTTACTATGTAGTACTAATGCTAGCGGAACGTTACCTAGCTAGCTATGGTGTTTTGTTTCAATGGTCCACGGACTTAAATACCCAGCGTGGGTCTTTTTTGCCTCCATAGACGGCATATTAAAGATAGATGTAGTCACCATGATGTTACCCAATGGTTTGTGGTAAATGAATTTTGAAGCTGGGAGTTTTACATTTGAAAGTCGCCATGTTGGTTGTTTGGAGCCAGAAGTGACCATATTTGGATATGAAGGGAGGAGTGAGGAGGCGGGTCTGACCCTTGAACCCAAGGACAGTGTCCAATGTGTATGAGCCTGGAGTTCACTGTTGAATGAGCCTCCAAACCACCTGTAAATCACTGGAGACCAGAGATGTCAATCAAACTAACCACACCCCCTAAATCCTCCTCTCAGCCTAATATCTCCTTAATGATGAATGATCTTCAGATGGACCATCACTGAGAAGAAGAGTTGACTTTAACTAATGACATCAGGATGACTTGTGGAAAAATGTACTGACTAAATATTTCAGGATTGAAAATGAGGATTTTTGAATTGAAGTCACTTGGAGCCAGAGTTTTTTGGAGCCAGCATCTAGTGGTCATCCTTGGTATTGCACTCTTTCCCACATCCGCACTCTTCAGCCCAGTGGTTATGTCCATCTTTTACATACAGTCTCTGGTTAGATGTTCAATAAGAGCAGGCCTTGGTTCTTACCATGACAGGGTCCAGGTCTGCACGTTCTCACATTCTCAGGTCTTTCCCCGTTACACTGATCTCCAATTCGGCAGGTGACCAAACGCCTCTCCATCCCCTCTCCACATGTCACAGAGCACTGCGGAGGAGATCA
The DNA here is from genome assembly GCA_900323345.1 of Pseudochromis fuscus. Taxonomy (NCBI): domain Eukaryota; kingdom Metazoa; phylum Chordata; class Actinopteri; family Pseudochromidae; genus Pseudochromis; species Pseudochromis fuscus. The sequence continues at coordinate 3,698 of OOFC01044559.1, read as the reverse complement.
AACAGTAACAGCTCAGTTTTTTGGAGGGCACGGCTTGAATGAGTGGAGGCAGCAGGAAATTGGGATAACAAGCAAACTTCAAGTTCAATTGCTACTGAGGAGCAAAATCATCTGCACCCCCTCTCCTCCTGGGACTGGATTTCTGGAGAACGCACAGGGAAAATCTGCAGGGAATAAAGTCACTTACTTCAAACCACAACGTTTTGCTGGATCTGTGGAAACTTACTTTCACCGCTGTTTTCTTTAGTTTACTTTGTCTGGGTGGATTTTATGAACTTGTCTGAAGGTTTTGCTGAAGAAGGGGAGCTCAACTTGTTTTTATGAGTTATTTTTCCATCAGGTTTGTACACAAACACAAACAGAAACCAGTATTAAATCCAATATTGTTGTTAACACCACTGTGTAATTCGTATTACTCTCAGGCTTCAGAACCACAATTGCATTTCTGTGACTCAAAGCTAAAACAAAAATAATCAGCACAATTCTCTAAATCATTAATTCTTTTCTACAGTGGCAGTACGTCTTTATCTGTCAGTTTAAAAGAAACTAAATGATGGTACTTTGCTGCTCCAATACTCCAAGTCCTCTGAGAAAATTGTACAAATGTGAATTGTGCAAAATAAGTGAGTCAGACTCTGAGATGTGTCCATCTGGTTGTTGCTGTGCCTTCTAAACCTGGTTGCATTTGCAAACACACTGACTACACCTGTAGTAATTTACCATCCAACCATGCTAATATCAACAACACAAGATCACTAAAACTTGCTTCCAACTCATTAAAATATGTTTGCTTACAAATAAGCTGGACACTGACTGAAAAATATGAATGATGGCAAGTGTTCTGTCAGGAGTAGGTGTCATTTGTAATTATTGTACATTTCTATTCCTATTCGTATAAATTATGTACAGTAAAATATCTTTGTTGCACTACAATTCACAAAGACCCTGTTTACACTTTGGTTTTAAAAGGCGTCTCAGGTGATCGGATCACAAGCAAACAGCTGAGATGCATCTTTGTTTACATCTGTAATTAACATGCGTCTCCAAACCGTCCTGTCACCACTTGTGTTGAGATGTTGCTACGGCAACTTCAGGGATCATGCACAGTTTTACCGTTGCCAGAAGAGCACCAGATTGTTAATTGCTGTACATGTACGGGCTGTTGTTCACAGTGTTTCAGGTGAGAGGACAAAGTTATTTACGAGTTGAAAATGAGTGCAGGATGAGATGAAGGAGACTAAACACAAGAAAAGCAGCAGCTTTCAGTCCTGCACTGATGACATACTTTCTGTTACGTCCTTGTTGGAGATGCATCAGGATGCATTAGTGTTTACACTACAAAACATATGTGGTCACATGCGTCCCAGATCCAATCACCCAAAACACTTCTTAAAACCGAGTGTAAACAGGATCATACATACTTTGTATTTGTAAAAGTTCTGTTTAGTCATAGCGTCTGTATTTTTAATGTTTTCTGTATTGATATATTCTCTTTATTTTGCACTAATAAGCTGCAGTGGAAGTAGTTATTTGTCCGTCTCATATAGGGCCTACACTACTGTTCAAAAGTTTGGGGTCACTGTATATAACTTTTACTGAAAACAAGTATCACAAACATATAGCTGAACACATAGCAATTAAAACATCAAGGTATACTGTATACTCCTGTGTTGAGTCAGTTTAGTTTCTATCTTTTTATCCTTCAGTTTTCCTTGTGGATTGAGTGAGATACATGATGAACTCTGTACTTCCTAAAAAAATGAACAAGTGGTGATATTCAGAACTAAAAACTAATTTTACTTGGCTGATAAACATGATTTTTTGATATATATCAGACAATCAAATAAACAAAGTCAACACCTGGGAATGATAACTGGAGCTCTGTGGTGGATTTAAAGGCTTCGTTCTACTGAAATCCTCCCTTTCAACGGCCAGATGTGCAGAGGCAACAAACTACTTCTGTCACCTTTTATGTGCACAAATCAGCTAAACAACATGAATATCTTGTTTTAAAAAGATTTTTCGAAAGTATGCAACGTCATTTAAGAAGTTACTTGTAACCAGTTAGTACCTTCAACCAACCTTCAGCTGTGATTAGTCTACAAGTCAAAAAAGGATATAGGACCTCAAATAAAGGCTTGTTTTGTTGTATTATTGCTGTGTGAATCACTCACAACATCAGTGGATGAATGGAGTCCAAACAGCAAACAAGTCATTAATTTCTCTGTGAACCTTTTGTCTCGATAACACCCTGGCTGGTTGTTTTTGGACTCAGATGTTCTGCTGCCATGAACGCAAATGTCAAGGAGACAATTATTGTGACGTCTGTTTACTCCTGGAGGAAACACTAAGAGCTGGAGCAGAAATATTCTCAATGAAAAGTTCAAGGAAACTCCTTGTAACAGGTATCTCATCTTAAATAATAAAATGCTGAAGTAACATTAACTCAACCTAACTCCTAGAAGAGGTAGAAAACCAAAAAAAAAAAAAAAAAACACTGTCTGGGCAAAGAAAATTATCACCTGAATTTAACATAGCATATACTGTAGGTAAGATCCTTCCACTGGGTCATTACTGCAGTGATGCAAGTTATTTAACCTGAACTGATGTAGTAAGCAGCTTCTCATTTGTGGGGGAGACAGGTGAAGACATTCCTGTTTCAGAAGCAAAGACAGTTAAACTGCTATTAGGTTAAGACCTGTACAAGGACAGTGGTGAATCATTCTCCTGGTAAAACCACATTGTAAAAAATCAACACACCCTTTTCCAAATTATTATGCAAATGATATTTTTCTCTGATTTTCCTAAATGGTCAATGCAAATGACAGTCAGTACATTTTTCTACTCATCAACCTGTAGAGTGTAATTCTAATTGTATTGAACAAACCTCCCGATGAAAACAGTTTTTTAAAATACAAAACTCAAAATGCACCGTCTCACATTATTATGCACGTCACAGTTTGAAAACATTTTATAGGTTGTAAAGTCCTGAAAATGGTCATTTGTTGAATTTGCTCCATCAGGAGCCATATTTACTGAAATCAAAACCTATTTCAATCAAAAACATCTGAACAGACAGAGTTACAAGTGGACATAGGAGCCCTTCTCTGATATCACCTTCACATTTCTTCATCCACTGAACTTGTGAGTTTTTGGAGAGTTTCTGCTTGAATTTCTTTGCAGGATGTGAGAACAGCCTCAGAGCTGCTGTTTTGATGTGAACCGTCTCCCAACCTCACAGATCTGTCGGCTTGAGGATGCTCCAGAGGTTCTCAGTAGGGCTGAGGTCAGGGCAGGATGGGGGCTACACCATGAGTTTCTCTCTTTTTATGTCCATTCAGCCTCTAACCAATGCTGACAAGCAGAAACAGCTGCAGGGGCCCAGAAATACATTAAGACTAATTTTCAAACAGTCCTGTTTACTAATGTACCATGCAACCCTGGATGGTCCAGACAGATGGAGTACTGGATGGTTTGTGGATGGCCACCATGTCCCAACAAGGCTGCGACGTCAGCAAGGAGGTGATAGGGTCATGTTTTGGGCCAGAATCATGGGGGGAGGACAGGAAGGGCCCTTGAGGGTCCCTGAAGGTGTGAAAGTGACCTCAACAAAGTCCATAGAGTTTCTGACTGACCACTTTCTTCCATGGTACAAAAAGAAGAGCTGTGCTTTCTGCAGAAAAATCCTCTTCATGCAG
>OOFC01044556.1:0-10969 GCA_900323345.1 Pseudochromis fuscus | reverse complement strand
CACCTCGCCATTTGGCTCGCCACAGAACTCCGCCTCCTTCCCCACAGCTGCTCCGTTATCTCCCAGATAACCCCACACGCCTCCTCCCTCTCTCCCCCTTGTCGCCTCGGTGACGGAGCAGACTGTTGTTGTTGGATCTGAATCCATCACTGACTTGTACATTCTGAACCGTCTTATTTTGAAAAGACGTTGCCGTGGCACCGATGCACTTAAAGGTCTGAGCGTGGGACCGGCCTCCAGTGAACGCCTGCCACCACCGCCGCGCCAACAAACCTGAACAGCAGGCGAACCTCAGGGTCTGTAAATAAGACGCCTCCCTCCCGTTGTGGCCGCCGCCGTTCTGCAGCGTTCTGTGGAAAACACGCCGACCTTGGATCTTTGTTTGGGTTTGTTCGGTGGATCGTGGAATGACGGGTACCTGCGGCCGGAGTGGCGTGGACTGATTCTGCCTTTTTAGTTTCTCCTTTGTTTGAAAGACGTTTTGTTTTGTTTCTCCCAAAGAGCGAAGCTCAATCACTCTGCTCCTTCCTGCTCTGTGGACGAGCTGGAGGAAACTCTCAGACCTGACTCTGCTCCTCCTGACCTCTGACTCCCTGCTCCTCTCGACCTCTGACTCTCTGCTCCTCTCAACCTCTGACTCTCTGACTCCTCCTGACCTCTGACTCCTCTCGACCTCTGACTCACTGCTCCTCTCGACCTCTGACTCTCTGACTCCTCTCGACCTCTGACTCTCTGACTCCTCCTGACCTCTGACTCCTCCTGACCTCTGACTCCTCTCAACCTCTGACTCTCTGACTCCTCCTGACCTCTGACTCCGACTCCTCCTGACCTCCGACTCCTCTCGACCTCTGACTCTCTGAATCCTCTCGACCTCTGACTCTGCTCCTGACCTCTGACTCTCTGAATCCTCTCGACCTCTGACTCTGACTCCTCCTGACCTCTGACTCTCTGACTCCTCCTGACCTCTGACTCTCTGACTCCTCTCAACCTCTGACTCTCTGAATCCTCTCGACCTCTGACTCTGACTCCTCCTGACCTCTGACTCTCTGACTCCTCTCGACCTCTGACTCCTCCTGACCTCTGACTCTCTGAATCCTCTCGACCTCTGACTCTCTGACTCCTCTCGACCTCTGACTCTCTGAATCCTCTCGACCTCTGACTCTCTGACTCCTCTCGACCTCTGACTCCTCATGACCTCTGCTCCTCTCGACCTCTACCTGACTCTGCCACGTGGAATGTAGTCACACTTAAAGCTCACACACACACACACACACACACACACACACAGTGTATTTAGGACGGACAGTGTTGAAACTTTGTCCATTTCCAGAGAAAAACTCTCCGACCTGTTTCACTTATTCCAGAACCTTTGATCCGTTTGTCCTGGAAACAACAACCCTCCACCTCAGCTGTACCCAGAATGCCTCAGTGTTCGTTTTATTTTGGACACAGAATAAAACCCAGTACGACAGAGTGAAGCCACACTGTTTTTATTTGCAGTTTACACTTTGAAGCCTACTGACCGCCAGGAGGAAGAGGGGGAGGGGTGACGCGCGCCTCTCTATCGGATGGCATTTGCTCGTCGTCAGCAGCACGCACCATCATGACCACAGATTTGATGGAGTACCACCAGCCGTGCCACGTGTGCCACACCACGCCGTCGTCGGTCATCGCCGTGTACGGGCCCTTGTAGTAATGGCCATTCAGGTTCCCCGCGTCGCACCTGCGGCGAGGACGGAGGAGGGCGTGAAAAATCCATCAGCAGCCATTTTATTTACAATTCAGATGTTTTAAGGTGAGGTTCAGTAGTGACCTGCTGCAGCTGGAGGCGTGTTCACACTCTGCTTTTAAAATGTGTCTCAGGTGATTGGAGTGGGCGGCCATCTTTGTTTATATCTGTATTTAACCAAACCAAACCATCCTGATGTTACCATGGCAACCTCAGGACTTCCATGTATGAGCAGAGTGCTTAGTGTTTACAAGAGGTAAGATCAACTTTACTAGTCCCACACCAGGTAAACTGTTGTTGTGTGGTAACTGTGCAGTCCTGACGTTGCCATAGTAACATCAGAACACAGGTGGACGGTCTGGACGCAGGTTAAACACATCAGACCATGTGATGTAGTGTGGCTTGTGGTCCAGCAGAGGGCGCTCTGTTACTGTGGCCTGCTCATACACTGCACATACAATGAACAACACCAACATGATGTCACCTGTTGGTGTGTGAACTCACATTTTGTAACCAGAAGTGACCATATTTGGATATGAAGGGAGGAGTGAGGAGGCGGTTCTGACCCTGGAACCCGAGGACACTGTCCAAAGTGGATGAGACTGGAGTCCAGGTCTGGTCTCACCAGAGACCAGGTCAGTTGAAAGTTGACCTTCTACACTGATGAGCCTCCGTGTGCTGGACGATGGTGTTTCCTCTGGACAGCTCCAGACTATTCCTCCCAGTCCCCCCTCTGCATGTTACCCAGTCATCATCCATCTCCCAGTAAAACTACGGGGTCTGTAGGTGGCGCCCTCTCCAGGAAGAAACACCCTCTTTGAAATTATCCTGAAACATTAATTTTTCTGCTCTGTGCTGATGACATCACCAACCCAGGACATACAACTGCCTCTGAAAACATTTCAACATTAAGGAGATATCAGGCTTGAAAAACAGGAAGTTAGGGGGCGTGGTTAGTTTGATTGACAGCTCTGGTCTCCAGTGATTTACAGCTGGTTTGGAGGTGAACTCCAGTCACATCCTCATTGGACAGTGTCCTCAGCTTCAAGGCTCAGACCCGCCTCCTCACTCCTCCCTTCATCTCCAAATATGGTCACTTCCTGCTCCAACATTCAAATAGTGTGTCTGTGTGGGTGTGTGTGTGTGTGTGTGTGTCCTCACTTGCTGAACCACCAGCCCGCCTTGCTGTGTCTGATGCAGCGTCTGCCGTCGGGGTAGATTTCGTTCGGGTGGTCGTAGGTACTGAACTTGACACCGTTGGGTCTCAGTCTGTGGTTGTCGGCCAGAGAGTCGCCTGCGTTCCCGGTGTACTCCCCCAGGTGGAGCTGGTACTGGTCCTTTAAAGTGCAAGAGGACGGGAGCAGCAAAGGGTTTTCATTCAAACAGTGTAAAAATCCCAACAAAATCCTCTCTCACGGTGAAGTCAGGACTTTTCTCAATATTACAAAGAAACACAAAATAAACTGCTGCTGCTGTAAATGAAGAGAAATCCTTCAAACACCTGCAAATCTGTCAAATTACAGATACTGTCAGATGTGAGATAATTGACGGGGATCGGTTGGTTTTCCTCCTCAGAATATTGAAGATGGTGACGTAATGTAAAACAAAACATCTAAATGAAACCTGTGTCTGACAGCTGCTTCACACTCAGCAGGAGGGAGGAGTCTGTTACCATGGTAACTGACTCAGAGGCGACTTTCTGAAAGGACCCACGACAGAAAACTGTATAAACACAAAACTAAATAAATGTAGTTTTGTGTCTCAGCATCTTAAAGCTGCTGCAGTGACTGGTCCAGAGCTGCAGCCTGTTACTGGTTGGACTGCTCCTTTAAAGACACTGATCTTTAAAACTCCTATGAATGACATGAAGTGGTTTGGAGGTGTGAGGAGTGTCTGGAGGAGCAGACAGGAGCAGGACCCAGGATCTGTGAAGTGGAAAGTGTGATGATGGATGTATGTGGGACTGCTCCTTTGTGAAGGTTCAGCTGGTGACCGGTGAGGGATGAGTCATAATCCAGAGGGTCACAGACACACCCTTGATGTAATGCTGGATGTGGTCATATATTATGACTGTGAGATGAAGATAAAAGCAGCTGAAGACGTACAGAAACTTGGGGTTTCCCAGAGTTTTAAATGTAAATATCACATAAACCAAACATTTGATCCCTGTGTTCCAGTTGAAACAGAAAAACTAAAACAAAGACACAAAATATGAAGATCAAAGAGCAGCTGAAGGATGCTGATGTGTCACAGAGAGAGAGTGAGGATGAGGAGGTGGTGGAGGTGGGAGGAAGAGGACGACCTTGCTGGTGTTTCTACAGCAGAGGTTGTACCACACGTAGTCTAAATAAGACCTGATGTTGTGGGAAAGTCAGCAGACAAGGTTAATGATGGAGGGAAGACAAAGCTGCTCTGAGTCATGATGCTGATGACTTCATGGATCTGTTTCCATCTACACCCTTTAAACTTCTTATCTTTTACCCTTTCACTGCCGATCTTGAAGTTCTTGTACTCTGCGAAGCGCTGATTCCCCTCGAAGTCCTCCATGTCGATCCGCAGGTCGTATTTTCCTACAAGAGGAACAGGAACACTTACATGAAGCAAATGACGTCACACCAAAGAGTGTAATACCACCAGCAGCCACCAGGTGCTGCTCCAACTGACTTCAATCCAAACATCCTCATCTTCAATCCTGAAATATTTATCAATACATTTCTCCACAAGTCATTCTGATGTCATCAGATAAAGTCAACTCTTCTTCTCAGAGATCTGGGGGGAGGAGTTAGGGGCGGGGCTAGTCTGATTGACAGGTGGTCCATCTAGAAATCACTTTAAGCTGTAACAGATTTTTATTAGTGAGAAATGAGTCATGGTATCTGATCATTCTGAATGGAAGTCAATGGTGAAAGTTGTATTCCCAGTTACAGATGTCTCCCAGTAAAACTTTACTGGTCAAACCCTCTGACTGGTCACAAATTAATTATAAACATGTTTAAATGGAAGTCAATGGTAAAAGTTGACTAGTAACTTACAGAACATGGACATCTGAACTCAAAAGAATTTAACATTTTAGGTTCAAGGGTCAGACCCGCCTCCTCACTCCTCCCTTCACATCCAAATATGGTCACTTCCTGTTCCAAAAAATCCATACAGAGCTGTGTTTAAGGGCGTGTCCTGTTTTCTGTTAGACCCGCCCCTGTCGCAGCTCCTCCCTCTCATCTAAATATGGTTGCTTCTGGCTCCAAAAAAAAAAAACCCAACCGGTGACGTCTCCATGGTAACAACCATCACTGATACTCAGTCTGTGCAGACACACACACACACACACACACACACACACAGGTAAACGTACCTTGTGCAGTCAGCTGGTGCAGAGGGTCATTACCGAGCCAGAATTCTCCACTGGGGGAGAAGGTGTCTCCAAAGCCATGTTTGTACTCCACCCACGCTCTACACACACACACACACACACACACACACACACACACAGAGTTTTTATTGTGACGTGTAAATTTCTATTTCAATGTGTCTACAGACAACACACACACACACAGCTACCTGTCGAAGCTCTCTTTGCCGTCCCGCCTCCTCTGGAAGATGGTCCATCCTCCCCCGTTGTTCATGTCACAGAAGACGTTCAGGGCCGTGGGAGAGCCGTCTGGACGAATCACATACAACCCACTGGCCACATTACCGTCTGCAAACACCTCAGAGCAGTCTGCACACACACACACACACACACATTTACAGTGACATCAGTGACAACAATCATTTCCATATTCCTCAGAATTTTCCAATTATTGAGTCTCACTACAGAAGAAAATCACAATATCAATAATAATAATCATCATCATCATCATAATAATAATGTATCAGCAGCAGACAGCATCCTCCAGGGCTGAACAATAAAGCAAACACAGAACTGCAGTTCCTCAAATGTCCACTGGAGGCTCCAGCAGTGAGTCAGTGCTGCTGACCTCTCACCTCCTGAGGAGCTCTGCACAGTCATAACACTGACATCATCCACATGGAAAAGCTTTGTTTTCATTCCAGTTAAACTGTATCAGACACGTGTGAATTTTCCTCCTTGAAAAATCTGAAACCCTCACATCAGTCTGGCTCTAAAAATAACAAACCCTCCTGCAGGATGAGTCGGGTACAGACGGTGAACATCCTCCATCCATCCTCCTGACTCTAACAGGAGTTGAGGTGATGCAGGGTGTGCACCGAGGAGCTGGACCTCTGGACCTACCTCTGTAGAGGTTTTCGGAGCCCAGGTATGAGTTGGGTATGAACTCCACCTGCTGGGACTGGCTGCTGTGGAGCTCCAGGATGTAGCGGTGCTGGTCGTTGATGACCTCTGTCAGGCCCTGGATCTCCGCCTCCAGACGGACCACCAGCTCCTCACATGGCAGAGGGGCCTAAACAAAAACACAATGACAGATACCTTCAGGACCTGGAGGCCAGCTGGGCCAGCACAGTCCAACACTCAACTAAAGCAAGATACAAATGTCCGACAAAGGGGAGGAAGCTGCAGAATGACTCCAGGACAGTGACCATGTTTCCTCAAATAAAACCCTGGAGTCAAATAAAAGCCAAGGCTCTGATAACACGGCGTCCATCCTGATAAACTTTAGTTTCTTTTCCTTTAAACCGTCCAGCTGTAGCTACCGATTCAAACTGTCAATCATCCTGTTAGCAAACAGCTTCAATCATTCATCCATGCTGTTACCTTCACAAACTGTACTACACAGCTACATTGTTACAACTGTTGATCTACAGACCATCAGCTCAGACCTTCAGCTGTTGATCTGCAGTCAGATCATTTTCTGATTGATAATCTGCACAGTTAGATCACTGGATTATTAACCTGAACTGTTCACTAACATTTTTCTAATACCATCTTTTCTTAGGTTTTTCTATGTTTCTCTGTTTTCATATTGTTTGTTGTGACTGACATCTTTACTGTGCACATGACAATAAATCTGGAATATTTTGCAGGATGTTTACTTGACAAAAATGTTATTTTTCCATTATTCATTTATTGTAGTTTTCTCTTACAAAGCTTTTTATTAAATTGTAAAAAAAAGTGCTATATAGATGAAGTTATTGTTTTTTAATTGAATGAATATGTATTTAATTACAAACTGAAATCATGATGTAAAGAATTAAAGCTACATGTTTCTGTGGTGTAAAATGTCATCATGTTAAACTTAACAATGTTCCCTTTACTCAGAGGAAACCTCCACTATGAACAGTTATTATAAAAACTAGACCCAATAAAACTGCTGTGATGGAGATATCAGTGTTCAATAAACATTTCTCAATGTGATGACCGACACAAAAGAAATTACAATTATTTTTGTTAAAGCTCACAAACAAAAATCTAACAAACTCAAACTGTGGTACCACAGTGTTGATCCTGACACACTGACAATGATCTGAAGGGTCTTACCGCCACAGACGACGCCACATGAAGAAGAAAGGCCACTGATGCCCTCAGCGCCGCCATCATCAATGATCTGATCTGAACTGAGTCGACCTGCCGCTGTGACTCCCTCACAAGTGTCAGCGACCCCCTGTCTCCTGTCTTTATGTCCTGTTGGACCGTCTCACGCTGGAGCATCGCTGCACTGCAGGCTGCTGAGCCATGCCCGCCATCTAGTGGTCGGACTGAGCCATGAGAGTTCCTCCTGAACCACAAACTGGATGTAAAAGATGGACGGAGACAGTGGGTCTCCAAAGTGAAGACAAAACACTGCAATACCACCGACAGCCACTAGATGCTGGCTCCAATTGACTTCAATTCAAACATGCTCTTCACCTCATGGTGTTGGTTTACTGAAGCCAGAAGTGACCATATTTAGATATGAAGGGAGGAGTGAGGAGGCGGGTCTTATTTCCAGCTGGTTAGATTAATTATTTTTCATATTATAATAAGTAATTCAATTTCTGTATGTTTACATTTCTGCCTCAGTTACTCAACAGAATTGATTGAAATATTCATGAAAGTCTGAATTTAATACATATACACACAAATTTGTTGCTGTGATTAATTGTTTGATTTTTTTCAACAGAAAAAAGTTTATTTCATTTTAAATGCATGAATAAATTCAATAATAAATACTTAAGTAGAAACTGAGACCAGGACATGAATAAATATTTTAATTCAATTAATTTATTCATTGATTGATCCACGCAAGTATGCACATACCCATTTGGGTTTTTATTCTTTTAAATTATATAAACACTTACTTCACATTGAAGTTGTGTTTAAGTTAATATATTTAAATCATTTTCTAAGAGCTCCACACCAAAACAAATTCACTCGAACCAAAAACTGGGACAAAAATGCGACTCCGGTGGGACTCGAACCCACAACCTTTGAATCACTCCTCAAGTGCTTGACTAGAAGTCCAATGCGCTATCCATTGCGCCACGGAGCCACCTGTTGAACGCTGACGTGTTACTGTTTATATACAAGAACCCGCACTGTGCTCAGCGGGAGTTACTGTCATGAATATAAATCTGTCTGAGTCGTTAATGACACGATCTCTGAAGGTCACAGACAGAAACACCGCTGTTATACTGCGGAGTTTAACTGAACGTGTCTGTTGCACTGTCAGGGTGAAGCTAACGTTAGCATGGGAACACCAGCGACACTGTAGAATGTAAGCTAATGTTAGCTTAAGCTAGCGTTAGCCGCTACCTGAGGTGGTGAAACACGTCTTCCTGTGTCCTCCGCTCATGTGTCCAACGATTCACTGGAAGACGTCTGTCCTGGAGACCGTGACCGACGCCCCGCAACAGATAAAATGTCTTTTTCCTCCATTTTCATCCCTCGAAGCTTCTGCAGCGTCTGGTTTGTTTCCCTGTACAGTCTCCGGTCTCACGCACGCACACGACGCAGCCTCTGCGTGACCCTTCAAAATAAGAGCAAGAAAGGGCTTCCAATTGTTTTCTACTTTTTTTAAATACTCAACTGTTTTCCACATTTTTTCTACTGTTTCCCAACTTTTATCAACTTTTTAATACATTCAACTGTTTTCCACATTTGTTTTGACGTTTTAAAATATTCAATTGTTTTCCAACTTTAGAAAACCATGTTTTACTGTATCTCCCATTGTGGCCAATTTCTACATTTAACATTCAACTCAACATTTAAAAAACTTTATAAAAAAAATAAACTAATGCACTGGGTTTGATATGTGGGCAACACATGGATCATAATCAAAAGTCAGGACACGGAGACCTTCGTGCTGTTTGTCTGGAGGGATTGCTTTGGTTTCTGACCCCCCTACAGGAGGACAAACAGAAGCAGCAGGACCCTGCAGCACTGGAATCAGGGTCATCAAACCTGTAGTGATAAGTCCTGCTATGTCAGCTAGGTCTTTTTGTAACAATCAGCACATCCTGCAAACACCAGGCAGAGAGTCATCTGAACCCTGCTGCACCACAGTGAGGTTATTCCAACAAGGGTCCTGGCCTAATAAAAGGAGCACAAGCATCTGAAGAACACACTCACAGCCCGTGGATATCCAAACCAGACAGCTGATGATGCGAGGCAAAATACAAAATACATCATCTTTAAACCAACATCACATCCCTGTGTTCTTCAAACCCTCACTGAGATAAAAACTAGCCTACAAAAAATACTATGAGAAAATAAATAAAAAAAGATATATATAGATAAAAAGCAGCAATGTGACTGTAACATGTAACACAACTGTAGAAATGTCGTGGAACAGAAAGTAGAATTATTCACTGAGATGTAGTGGAGTAAAAGCAAAGACAAGCAAATTTACTGAAGTAAAGATACATGAACATTGTACTTAGATAAATAAACAAAGTACGTGTACATTGTTACTAACGTCCACTGCAACAAAGTGACATCAATAATCCTGATAACTACCCCACAGAGGTCGCTAAGCACAGAGGTCGTGGTAGAAAGTGCTGCAGAGGTGAAACCGCGTTGAACACAACACGTGAGGTCTGTGGTGAATCCATGAAGTTAGGGCTTGAGGGATTTGGTTAAACCGGTGCTTTTATTGTGAAGAAAAAAAACCCCAAAGAGATATTTGTGTTTGGATCAGACAACAGGCACAAAACAAGTCAAACGATTTGAGTTCTTCTACCGTAAAGTACGAGTGATGAAGTGAACATATAACCGTGTAACTCGGTGTATTTATCTACGTAGCACAGTTTGAGAGGATCGGTACGATGACGTCAGAGTCTCTGCTACTGCTGTGAATCTCCACCAGCTGACACACACACGCTGTGATGGTTAAATACACGTTGTTCACTTTACAGATATATAAACGACAAAAATACACGTTCGCCACATCAGGTACAGACGCTTGTAGAAAAACAGCCTAACACCTGTACAGAGTCAGAGCCCGGATAGCTCAGTCGGTAGAGCATCAGACTTTTAATCTGAGGGTCCAGGGTTCAAGTCCCTGTTCGGGCGATCGTACATTTTGCTTGATATTTAAAAAAATCTTTAACTGAGGCCATAATCTATTTCATAATTCATCCAAATTGTTATACAAAAAAAGTAAAAACACAAAATGTAACAACTGGCTAATAATGTAACAAGATGCTGAGCCCAAAAAGTAAAAACATTTTATTACATTTTTTTTATAACAATTCAGGACGTTTTAACATTTCAGGTCGTTGTTACATATCAGGCTCTAACAAGGCTCATTCACCAGTGAACTGTTCACATTGGACAGTGTCCTCAGGTTCAAGGGTCAGACCCGCCTCCTCACTCCTCTCTTCATATCCAAATATGGTCACTTCTGGCTCCAAAAACCAACATGGCCACGTTCAGATACCAAACTCCTGGATCAATCAGAACAACCAAGACTGAACCAACATGTCATTCAGAAGAAGCTGGAGATCAGAGGTGAACACACTGAGGTCTGAACATCACTGGTATACATTAAAGGTATCAACTGGATTTAAAAGTTAAAACAATAAGAGTAAAAAATCAGGTGAGAAGTTTGGACATTACAACAGTCGCTACAAAGTTTACACCATAGATCAGAATAGAATAGAATAGAACTGAATAGAATAGAACTGAATAGAACTGAATAGAATAGAATAGAACTGAATAGAATAGAATAGAATAGAACTGAATAGAACTGAATAGAATAGAATAGAATAAAATAGAACAGAATAGAATAAAATAGAAGAAAAATGAAAAAAATGGCCACGTTCAAATAAAGTCCTGGCTTCAAA